>MU004516.1:0-55018 GCA_010405375.1 Lophiostoma macrostomum CBS 122681
TACCTAGAGTAGATATAAATCCTTATAAATCTAGGTTAAGTATATATCTAGTAATTACCTCCTCTTCTAGCTTAGTAAGCTTCTTTAAATTTAGCTTGCAATCGCGTCGCGTAGTAATTCTAGCGCGTTAGTTCTAGAGTGTTAATTAGGCGATGTTAAATGTTAATACAGCGCGTCTTTTACTTTAAATTTAATTTTAAAAGATAGCTAAGATAGCAAGAATAACGTCTACTTTGTTATAGCTTTATTAATGCTTAGATAGTTAAGGTATAGTAGTTACTAGTTGATGCGTCGCGAAAAGTTGGTGAGGTGGCCAGCTCGCTTGCCAGGTACGTTATTCTATATTCTGATAATATACCAGTCCTATAGACCGGAGAGTCTGACAGTGAGCATTATATCCTCCCTACTTTTTGCTTAAACTAGTTTTTGGGAAAACAATCCGAGGTGTCCAAAATTTTGATAATCTCTTTTGAGTTGTAGCCCAGGTTTGAGTAAGTTGAGGAATTCCAAATTCCTAGCTTGCACAAAACTTCTAAGATGTCTGACAAGAATTTTTGAGTACATTGTAAGTACACAGCGCCCTGCTTTCTAAACAATGTTACATCTCCTCCATAGTATATATATGCCAACATCTCTTTCCTGATATGATCGTGCTTCGAAAACACCACAAGCAATAAACACAAACATTACGACGTTCATCAACATTACGGCCTACTTCCATACGAGCTCCAAGCTAGTTTCATCGCAGCAACTAGCATTTATCTATAAAGCGCTACTATGGACTCATCACCTATCAATTGGGCTGAAGAGCTAGCAGGACGTATGACCGAAGATTCGCTGAAGAATGTCATCGCGATCTATGATCAAGCTGAGCAGCGCTTCAAAGACGCAAGCGAAACCATACGGGCAGCACTTATCATTGCCGGATCAGATACGGAAAGCCACTTGTCGTTCGACAAGTACAACCAGCTGGATTATTTTACGTTGCTATTCTGGAAAGATCCATGTTTGGACGTGGCGACTTCAACACAAGACGAAGCTGAGCAACTTGAGACATCATCGCGGTCGGCCTTGCGTGGGTGAATGGAACCATATGCGAATGTTCGTCGCATCTCACGTCGTATACCGCATCCGCTTGCTGAGAACTTCTACAGACGATGCGAGAGGTTTTACGTAAACCTGACGCTTTTTCACCGCAGGCTTGGGTACCGTGCGAGGAATATGGTCCTCTGGGAGCTACCGAGCGATGAGACGATTCCCGATATCACATGGGACGAAGCCGAACTCATGATGTATCACATCATTCACTCTCGTGTTTTCTAGTTAGAGCACAGGGAGCGGGACGGAAAAGAGCTCTATCCTACGACGGATAGGTTCACACCTCTGTGCTTCATCCGAGGTCGCGACAATCTGAGGGATGATCATCGTCATTTGCTCGAAGACAAAGCTACTAAAGTCAGTCGACAAATTGGTAATTCCGGCGCTTTCTGACTATACGACAGACGCATCTGAAGAAGCCATGGCTTCTGATGAGAAGGAATGCTACGCTTGTCGGTTCAAATATGCACCAGAGTTCTCAGATGAGAAGATGCTCGAACCAGCCGTCAAATCCCGCTGTGGACACTTGCATGGTGCTACATGCTTGGACCATTGGGTAAACTCTGGGCATTTCACCTGCCCACTATGCCGCCAATCATTATTCCCAGACTCCTTAACGCTGCCAGCAGAGATCCTGAAGTACATCACTGCAATGCCAGCCGTGATACAGGAGATCCAGTCTCTCGATGAGGGCATTGATCATTTCTTGACGAAAGAGTTTGAACAATTCCACGATGAAGACTTCGGGGAGCTTCTCAACAAGATGCTGAAATGCGGCAACGATTTTCTGGAACACAAGCGAGGTCTTGATCGCGAAATGGATAACCTGATGGGAGAAGTTTCCCCTTGGTACATGTAACCTTCTCTCGCGATTACAAGCGAACCAGGTACTACCGCACTTCAGATTGCTCAGCAAATACATCAGCATGTCCAAGAGGGCACACCACATCAGGATCAACAACCCTATACAGGTTTGTATGTCACAATTCCACAAGGAAACCCTTCCGTATCAGATGTTGCTCAGTCACTTGAACAACTAGTTCACGAGGCTACCGGAGTTAACTTGGGACCAGGCCTTATGCTCATGCCGTTCCCGCTATACATTTACGTCGCAATCGACACAAACTCGGCAGATGTGTCTGAAGGGGGTGGAGATGAGACCGCATCGTCTGGACCAGGTGTGGCGGACCAAGTCTTTGCGTCTGATCACATTCCGTAGGTTTCACTCATACACTAGGTCTGTTATTTGTTTCTACCCATAGCCAAAAGTTGCAATCATCAATCATACATCCCACATGATCCATTCTGCTTTGCCACATTGTATCGTGCTCAATAGTGCCTATCGGAGTTACAAGTGCGTGTCGAATAGTGACCCCAAACATAAATTTACAGCTGACTTTGTATTACGTGTTGATGGGCATCAGAAAAGGTTACCCGTAACCCCTTGAAGCGATGAGGTAGGACCTTACCACTCTGCGAGGAAGCAAAGCTAAATCAACGGTAGTGGACCCAGCATTAGTCTGTGATCAAGCGCACCTTGCCCCTCGGAATTCGTTTTCCAAAGTCCACTGTGCATTGTGTGAGGAAGAGGTGGAGTTGCACAAGAGCAGGGGAATCGTAACCTGACGACCAGTGGCTCGAATAGACTTTTTGTATTGTTCCCATAGTACTTAGACACGTAATCTGCATTCATTCTTCTTGAAGCGCAGGGCGCAGAAATAGGTTCCTCGATATCAAGCAAGCTTACACGAAGATGATCCGGTGACACCTATCTCTAATCCTACCGATTGATACTTAGCCTACGTTATGCTTGGGGCGATGTACACCTGGGTACCTCATCCCTGTGCTAGCCTTACAGCTGTGAATGAGTCATTACGCATAGTCGTACGCAAAAGAGGACAGGGCGGGTCCCTCAAGACCATCCTTACAATCCAAACTTATCCACCACATCTCCTTCATGATTCGATGCAAACGCGTATGGCATTCTGCAAAGAGTTCTGTGTTTCGTACAGCTTCGTCTCTACCAAACTCGGGTGCGTTTCCTGTCACAGCCCATTCCCAGGCCTCTTCGTAACAAGAGAAATGATTGATGAGGAAGTCATAATGCGCCATGTCAGCAAGATAGAGAAGGAATTGCTCGACTTTGAAGCCCCGGAAGTTCCAAGTGACACTCGATTCGCCAGATCGCCTGCTCATCATGACAAGCGTGCTAGGTGGCTGTGTGCTTAGGTCTTTCCCGATTCCAGACTTACGCGCAAGCTCAAAGGCAGCTTGGAGATTCTTACATAGCTTCTCCAGAGATTGAATAGCAGCCTCGGGGGCCCTCAGGGCGATGTGTGCAAGAGATATCAACAGTCGGCATCTTGATCCCGAGATGCAGATGCATTCTTCTTGCTCTAAGAACCGCAAGACAGGATGTAGGTGGTCGTATCTGAATACCCTTTCATGAAAAGCGTTGCATACCTCGCAGTAGCGGCCTGAGATGTCCGTAGGCATTCGAGGTAAAGAAAAAGGCAAGTCTATCTCTCGACTGACATTCTTGTAGGCTGTAAAATAAGCTTCCTCGGCCTCACGTAGGAAGTCGTCAAAATTGTCGGGGCCCGCCAGACGCTGCAGTACGTCGTTCGTCAGCCGGTCAAAGACAGTGAAGACATCCCGACCATCAGGCAAGATCGGTCTCGGCGAAACAATCTCTTTCTTCTCGAAAAGAGGATCTTCGTCAATACCCTTTTCTGATGCTCGCTTCCAAGTCAACCCCTGCAGTGTGTGAACGTCTCTGATGCAATTCCTCCATGCTTGGCATACGCCTCTCGCGCGCAGTAGTTCGAAATATCCAAGGTTCAACAAGACCATCTCTAGGAGTTCTGGGACGTCGAATACACTTTGGACGTAATGTACGATCGGGGCTGTGTCCTCTGGATTAGGCTCATCTGGTTCCCTAGGAACATCTTCCTCTCGTTCGCGAGGACCATCTTCCTCTGGTTGAGTGGGTTCATCTTCGTCTGGTTCCCGAGGACTATCTTCGTCTGGTTCGCTGGAGCCATCTTCATTTGCTTCCCTGAGATGATCTACGTCTGCTTCGCTGGTGGCATCTTCCTCTACTTCATCTGAGCCATTTGCCAATCATCCTGAAGAGACCGTAGACCAATGTCCGGGGAATCTTCCCAAACAGGACGTAGCCCCTGGACGTTGCATTTTGGCCACATTTGCTCCATAACATAGTGGAGATCCTCGTGTGTTCGGCAGATGTTCTCGTAATCTTCGATTTTGTTCATCTGCCTATTAGTAGGTTCGAAATGGTAGATTGCCAATCCCCATGATAGGCGGGCGGCACGCTTATGGTAGGTAAACAACGCGTCGTGTATGAACCTTGCCATTGCAAACAGGAGTTGATGGACACGGATGCCCTCGTCGTCTTCACACCAAACAAACCAGGGCATCAGGTCGGAGATATCTAGACGCTTACATGGGGGCTGTGTCACAAAGTCCATCCCCGTATTTGACGTGCGTACGATGTCGTATGTAGAGCGAATCTTTCGGCAAATCGTGTCAAAGCGAAACAGTTCGAGAGGATAGTTATCATCCTCATCTTCGTAACCGATACAGATTCGAAAGTCAGTTCCGAATCCCGTGATGCAGACTCCTTTTGTCTCTTCCAGAAAGTTTAAGATTGGGTGTAGACGTTCGAAGTCGAGTGTTCTCTGATGCAGTCCACCACAAATAATGCAGTAGCACTTGCTCAGATCATCAGGCCATTCCGGGAGAGCTTCTGGCAAGTTAAGAGGCCAACGAATTACTTCGTCCAAGTCGTCCGCATATTCCTTGCTGGCTTTCCGAGAGCAACTTTGATCAAAAATGTTATTGATAAGAGCTTCAGCAGCATCAAGAGCGTCGGTGCCGTTGGGTAAGAGCGGTCGTGCCGAGGTAATGTGTCTCATTCGGAAGAGCGGTTGCCCCCCGTCATCAGCATTGATCTTCGCAGGGCGCTTCCACATGCGCTTCTGTATGCTGTGGACATCTCTGATACAGTCTTTCTAGGCTCTGCACACGCGCTGGACTCGGAGCAGGTCGGAATACTCTAGGTTCAGCAGTATGATCTCCAGGAGTTCAGAGATGTTGAGTACTCGATGAGCGGTCTCCATGATGCGAAAAACTCTGCAGGATGTGAACCGTATAGCGTAAACGGTATGAAAAGCTTTTGGAAAAATGTGTCGTCTGTTGCGATGCTCTGATGTCTGACATAGGAGGGCGAGGGTAGTGTTTGAGGAAACAAAGTCACCGGGGAAGATTAAATACCCCTTCTCGCGTCATGGCATCCGCCTTCATTGACTGAACACCTGTGTCGTTACTGTATGTGCGGGTCCTTCAATGGGCAAGTTTTCAACCTCGCATGTTCCGTCAGCAATGTTCTAGACGGTGACCGAACATCCACAATACAGAGAGGGAAGTCTAAGATTGAATGAAAGTAACCGGTGTGACAAGTAATGTTGCGGATCTGTAGATAAGTTGATGTCGACCTTGACATTCGTTCCCACGCCAATGCTCAATGTGAGAGGATCATCATGAATGAAGTCATATATATCTCTGATCTACGGTGGAGGAGGAGTTCTCGCCTATGGACAACTATATACCCTGTCCATGGTCCGTGCACTGGACCCTGACACTCAAAATCCGAATGGCGTCTTAACGTATGATGCCAGCACCATGGAGAATGCGAAATAGCTTCATTTTCATTTTTTGAATCTCCACCACCAATTTGACCGACGACTGGGTTCGTACAATGTCACTAGCGACGATGACTCTCTCCGCTGACCCCATATATCTCGACACGGCGTAAGTGTCCCAGCCTGAAACGGTATGTCTGGATGCGTTGGAAAGTCCCTGGTAACAGAGATAGGCCAGTCCCTCAAATACGTCCGCTACTGTGCCTGAAAAATCTGGACGCTTGACCGCCGAAGAGAAAGTTATGCCCTTCTCTCCATCAACGAAGATCAGGTGTTTGCAGCTTGGTCTCGTGGCCTGCTGACCCGCAAGCTCGGGGCGACTGTCGAGTAGTGCTTTGAATTGGACAAGGAAGTTGTAGAGTAGGAAATGGCGCTGGAGATATACGTGACCGGTTACGTTCGGATGAGGCATCGTTGGGGTGAAGATGTTTAGGTTGAACATTACGGAGGAGCCTATTGCAGCTATACAGATCCCTTTCCCGTGATTGCATAGACGCTGTAGTAGTGGATGGAGATTTGCCTCGCGGAAAGAAGTCCGAGGTCCGCAGCAGAGAGTGCATGCAAGGCCAATCTCTTTCATGAAACTCTCGCACCGGGGTTCGTGTGGAAATATTCGAAACTGAAAAAGTTCCATCTTGCTCCTTAGGAACTCCGACCAATGTATCTGGGTAGGAACTGCGAGAAGAAGGGCAAAAGCGTTCCGGAACAAACTGAAGTAATGCCGCCTAGAAGGACACATCCTAGAAAGTGGGTCAACTGGAAGGAGTGAAGGCGCATCCCAGTCCTTGAATGTCGTTGGTATCTTCCAAAGGTGTTGCTGAAGTTTGTAGGATCCATTTATGCAATCTTTCCAGAATCGGCACACGCGCTGAGCTCGAAGGATGTCCTTAAAGTCGGAAAAGGAGAGAATGTTTTCGAGGATCTCTACGACCTGTAGCGGATTGGATGGAGTATTTTCCATAGCTGTTTCCGCGGACATCTGACTCAATGGTAACGTGCAAAGTACAGGGGCGGCGATGCGTGGAATATTGGTCGCACTTCGAAGTCGAGGGCCTTTATAGGTGGTATATTCTAAAGATTGAAATGCGAGGTTTTGTTCGTCGCGTATACATGTTGTGTGGTTGGTGAACCAGGCGAAAGTGCCAATCCTTGGTCCACGTATGAGTCGAACGCGGGACCGTCCACAAGCACGCGCGGGCTCAGCGGAAATACCCAGAAGTAACTGCGTGCCATATGACATAACCTCAATGAACCGCGTTACAAGTGATGTTGGCCTCCAAAGCGCGCTTTGAAATGCTGAGGGCAAGGTCCTGGAAAATTTTCGATGGCACTGGTTCTTCCATGAACGATGCCTGAAGACCGTTCCTTCAACACATTTTCCCTCCTCCGCGCTCTTTCTCAGCCAGATGCTCCTCATAATCAAATCCCAGCTCCTTTAGAGATCTAATATCATATCTCGCTTCTCCCCTCGCACCAAAAGCAGCCCTAATCGCTGGGAAGTTTTCGCGACACCAGAATTCCCACTCGCCCCACCTAGGTGGCATCTTCCCTTTCCCGTGGTTCTCTAGACTTTCCTTCGCCACAGCTGACATGGCCCAGGTCGAAAGCTGGTTGATGTAGTTTGCATCCTTGGGAAATGGCAGGAGATGGAAATTCTTGCCGTTGCCATTTTCGTCGATGGTCTGCTGCTCCCACTTTTGCATTTCGCTGAGCGACGGAAGTTGCAGGCGACCAGAGTACACGCGCGCAAGAACCGCGGATTGAGCTTCGGCAACTGGAAATGGGATTACGCGTTGGTTGAGGACGAGGAAAGATAGGGTCGGGCGAGGCGCGTAGAAGAGATGTTGATAGGTGTGTTGGACGTGACTGCCATCACTAACGAGAGGTGGCGAGATATTTTTCAAAAACGGCAGGGAGTAAAAGTAGCCGGTCGCGAAAACGATCGTGTCGATTCCTGTCTCCACGACGCCGTCTTCGAACTCAACGCCTCTCGTGTCAGGCAGAAGTCGGTGTATTGGAGGATGCTCGCGTTTGCGCGCATCGGATTGCGGTTTCAGCATGGAGGAAGATCTGCTTGACCAGAGCACTGGCTGCTGAGCGACACTCGCAATCTGTGTGCTGATGTCGACGCCCGATGCGGAGTTTCCAACAACCACCACTTTCTTATCAGAAAACTCTTCGGCTGTGCGAAAGTACTTGGAGTGGGTAATTGTAGAGGGATGCTTCGCGTTCCACTCTCTTATTCCGGGAATATCAGGGACGTAGGGAATGATGAAATGGCCATTGGCCACGATGACAGCATCGTAGGTCTCTGTGGTCTCTGTTCCTGATCGTAGCTCTCGCGTACAAACCTCCCAGCTCTCATCACCTGTGCAGGGCTCGATGGCAACGACTTGCGTGTCATACGACACAAGGTCTTGGATATCCTCAGCATACTTCTCAATGTACTCTAGCACTGTTTCATGCTTGGGGAACAACTGAGAGTCCTGAGGCCAATCTAGATCTTGGAAGCCCATGAGTCCTCTAGGGATGTTCGTCTCAAGCCTTTCGTATATTGGGGAAAGGAAGGTGCCTTCTTTGCCGATAGTACTACTGCCGTTAGTCACGTGTCCTGGTCTGCCTCCAGTTGTCGCAGATCTCCATGCCGGGTCTTGAAACCCTTTGCCCAGAGGACTCGTCTGGGGTATAGAGAAGACATCTTCGTCTGTCAGATCCGGAGTATAGTTCCAGATCCCGCCGCACCGACTACGCTGCTCGAAGACGACGATTTTGTCGAACGCCTTCTCAGCGCGAAGGTATCTGGTATCGTGAGCGTGTAGTCCCACAAAGTCTACGGATAGCGCGCAACGTACTTCGCAGCAGTAACGCCTGAAGGTCCAGCACCTATTATGGCAACTGTCCGAGCTCGTATTGATATCATCGTCGCAATACGATTGATTCAGTGCCCAATAAAACACCCGTTCGCAGGAGGTCAACGCCCAAGAGGCTCTATCGAATTATATTTCGGTCTACTAAGCCCTTCTATACGCGTTTGGCAGTGTTGGATCAAAGGTGTTGACTTGTTCTCCATGGAGGCTGGGCTTTCAATACCAAGGCCTCGAACAATAGCTGGCAATACTTGACCGTACTTGGTAGTGAAGACCATGATCATCGCGATAAGAACTTGCGATGATCGGCAAAAGACCCACAATCACCTCATCGGCTCGGGAGAATACGAGTCTGCGAACGCCTGGTCCGTGCACCGCAAACGTCGACTGACCTCACACCTCAAGCTTGGTGGAGCTCCACTCCCATTTGCACAATTACACTCCATCCAATTTCTCGACCAATTCCTGTATATACCTCAATGCCTAACCTTCCGGTCCATTCCCTTTAACTACATCGCCATCCACCTCTCCCTCCCCTCCTCCCCAAAATGCTCAAAACCCTCCTCCGCACCCCACCATCACCACGCCTCCGCACCCTCTCCAAAATGTCCCCATCCCCATCCCCATCTACATGCACCCGCCCCCTCTCGACCACCCCTCCCACCTCCTCAAACCTGCGCATAGGCTTCGTCCCCGAACACTTCTCCACACCCCTGCACTTCGCACAAAAGCACCACGCCCTCTCCGCAACCCTAATTCCCTTCCCCTCGGGAACAGGCCACATGGTGACATCGCTGCGGGCCGGCGAAATCGACATCGGGATTGGGTTGACTGAGGGCTGGATCGCTGCGCTGGGGAAAAGCCAAGAGTCGCAGACACAAAAAGACTCGCAGAAACAGTATCAGGGACAGCAGCAGCAGGACGCGACAGATGCGGATAGGGATGCAGGCTTCAAGCTCGTGGGGACGTACGTCGAGACGCCTTTATGCTGGGCGATATCGACGGGCGCGCGGCGCGACGATATACAGAGTATCGAGGATCTGCGCGGGAAGAAGGTTGGCGTGAGTCGGATTGGGAGTGGGAGTTATGTGATGAGTTTTGTGTTGGCGGAGCAGCAGGGGTGGCTCTCCTCCTCCTCTTCCTCCTCCTCAAACACACAGCAGCCTTCTACACAATCGCCCTTCCCCGTGCAAGTCCTGCAAACCTTCAAGAACCTGCGCGATGGGGTTAATAAAATTAGGGAAGGGGAGGCAGAAGCGGATTTCTTCATGTGGGAGCACTTCACCTCGAACCGGTACTACAGCACCAACGAGATCAAGCGCGTCGGCGAGATATACACGCCCTGGCCATCCTGGCATATCGTTGCTTCCACCTCCCTCTTATTCCCCTCTACCTCCTCCTCCACCTCATCTACCTCTCCCGATCTCGAAACCTTCCTACGCAAGCTCAACGCGGGGATATCTTACTTCAACGCCCACCCCTCCGAAGCCATAGCCTACATAAGCACGCACCTAGACTACAGCGCGGCCGACGCCGAGGCATGGCTGCAGACAGTGCGGTTTGCGCGCGATGTGCGGGGCGTGGATTGGTGTGTTGTGGGCAAGACGGTGGGGATTTTGCAGACGGCGGGGGTGCTGGGGCGGGGTGTTGATGTGGATGGGATGGTTGCGGTGGGGAAGGGGGAGGGGGAGGTATGAGGTGTGAGGTCTGAGGGTAAAAGTTTGGTTGGATGCGAGACATAGGATGGCAGGCTGGCGCAGAGAATGCTAATGCTGGGGCTGGGGCTGGGGCTGCGATTACAACGGTAGTCGTTGTGCGCGATATACGGATGAAGACGCGTTGACCCGCGCCAGGAGAGCACAGAGGCGCGGAGCACGAGAGGGTCAACAGGGCCTAGAAGTGAGGAGGCAGACATGCCATGTCTTCGTGTGCGGAGAAACGTCCAGCTCATAGGTAGCATTGGAGTCATGACGATGAGTCCAAGCGATGCATGTACGAGGAGCCAGTATGAACTGAGTCGTATCCAGGAAGATCACATTAACGACATTGAGGTTGTAAACCGCATTCTGCAGGGCACTGTACAGGATGCCAAAGGCGGACAAAGCCTCTTAGCACCTGGCGAAAATACGACTCAATAAACACGCGCTCCTCGTACAATCATGTTCATCCGATCAAGAAATCGAACCTTCAACGCCGTGGCTATGCATACAAATCGACGGGCTTCATCTGACAGACGACTGGTGTTCTCATCGCCTTCCCTTACCGCCCTGGCCTGGCGTACCGCCACCACCCATACCACCCATACCACCCATCATCTTCATCATAGCGTTCATGTCCATACCGCCCATTCCACCCAAACCACCGAGTGCTGACATATCAGGCATACCACCGCCTCCTCGGCCACCACCACCCAGCATCTTCATCATAGCGCCGATATCCGGCATGCCACCACCCATCGCATTTGCCCCACCCATACTCTGCATGCGCTTCTGCATGGCCGCGAGTTGCTGCTGCTTGTTGCCGCCGCCCATTGCGCCTTGTGCTTTCTGCATGTTGGCCATGCCGCCCTTCATCTTCTTTGCCATACCAGCCATCATGCGGTGCTGGGTGAGCAGCTCTTCGACTTCGCGGACCGAGGTTCCAGAGCCGTGGGCCACTCGCGTCATCCGCGTAGGCTGGTCGACAAACATCTTGCCATCTGATTCTAGCTCTTTCTCTGTCATGCTGTCGCAGATGTAGATCATGCGCTTCAGCTTTGCGCCGCCTTCCTCGTCGTCCATGCCGCCCATCATGTTGCTGAGACCGGGTATCATGCCTGCCATTTTCGATAATGGACCCATCTTCATGATGTTGGAGAGCTGGTCGCGGAGGTCCTTGATCGTGAAGATACCTGAGGCAATGTTCTTCATCGTGTCCTTCTGGTCTAGTTTGAGTGATTGCACGTGCTCGACGAGACCAGCAACATCGCCCATGCCTAGCAGTTTCGAGACGAAGGGCTGTGGGCTGAATTTCTCGAGATCCAGCATATGCTCGCCGGTACCGATGAATACGATAGGCGTGTGTGTTGCTGCTACGGCTGATATGGCACCACCACCAGCGGCCGCACCATCCGTCTTTGTGATGACGATGGCTCCGAAGTCCGCAGCCTCTTTGAAGGCCCGCGACTGTGCCTCTGCTGCTTGTCCGATCGTCGCATCGAGAACCATTATCGTTTGATCGGGTTGCACAGCATCCTGGATCTGCACCATCTCGTCAAAGAGGTCCTGCTCTTGCCTATGTCGTCCAGAGGTATCTACAATAATGATCTCAAACCGCTCCTTCTTGAACTTCTCGACACCTTCTCGTGCTACAATGACCGGGTCTGTCTGAGTATGGCTGCCGTAGTACGGAATCTTTGCTTTTGTAGCATTCTGCTTCAGTTGATCGAATGCACCAGCACGGAAGGTGTCCGCGCACACCAGGCACGCCTTGAAACCGCGCGCAGAGTACCATCGGGCCAGTTTCGTACACGTTGTCGTCTTCCCGGAACCCTGGAGACCGACGAACATGATGACGTTGGATTTCGACTTGCGGGGCTTGAACGGTTCGGCGTGCGGGTCTACGAGTTTAACGAGCTCGTCAAATACCGCCTTCTGTATCAACCGCTTCTTGTTCACGCCGGGCGCGAGATGCTTGAAATCGACGGAGCGCTTGATCGAGTTGCGGAGGTTCATTACAAGTTTTACATTGACGTCTGCTTCGACGAGGGCGTTGGAGATCTCCTTGACCATGCCCTCGAATGCCTGCTCTTGTTAGCTGCCGTGACTGTCGGTACTTCGCGCGTGGCGCACCTTCTCATCGAGGTTTGGCGACCTCGTGAGGTCCGAGACAGCGGAATTGATGCGCCGCCCGAGATCTTGGAGAACCATGGCGGCGGTTGTGTGTACTTGTTAGGGGTAGGTAATCGACAAAGATGGAGGTGGTGAGGGTTGGAGATGTGTGGGGGAATTGGAGGGCGGGGCGGAGCCTTGGCGTTGTCGGTGAAAGGCATCGCCGACCTGGAATTTTTTTTGCGACTCCGCATCGACCTTTGGCTCACTACGCAAATTCACGAATACCGAACAATGCCTTCGACAACGCTGAAACGGAGACGGACGGAAGATGGGATGCGGGGGAAGACGCCGAAGCGGCCGAAGAAAGTCAAGAGACAGCATGAATACTACAGCTCAAGCGAGGACGAGGGTGGTGCTCTTGACGCTCCACGGGAAACAGCGCAGCCCCATCCGAAGGTCAAGAAAAATTTGGCGACTGGTGCGAATGCCGTAGTGGCTCTTCCGGATCAAGGCAAAGAACCAAGTATTAGCGCTGCGGAAGAACCAGATCTTAACGATGGGAAAGAACCAAATCTCAAAGAGCAAGATGAGAGCGAGGATTCGAGTCTAGACGACCAAGACGAGTTCGAGATCGATGCAGAAGACTCAGAAGCCGAAGATGCAGATGCAGGCGACGACTCGGAAGACTCAGAAGGTTCGGAAGTATCAGAGACCTCGACCAACAATCCCCGAAAAGTGCGGAAACGGAACGACCCCGAAGCCTTTGCGACGTCCATGTCCAAAATTCTCGGCACCAAATTGACCTCCCAAAAGCGCTCCGAACCAATCCTGTCTCGGTCCAAAGCTGCACAGGAAACGAACAAGTCGCTCGCAGATCACAAGCTCACGCTCAAGGCGAATCGCGCAGTCATTGCCGAGAAGAAGGCGGCGCAGGAGAAGGGACGCGTCAAAGATGTGCTTGGCTTGCAGAAGGCGGACGTCAGCACTGCGGAGATTGTTGCAGAGGAGAAGCGGCTGCGAAGAACAGCCCAGAAAGGTGTCATCAAGTTATTCAACGCGGTGCGGGCTGCGCAGGTCAAGGGAGAGCAGGCGGAGAAGGAGGCACGGCAAAAGGGCGTCGTGGGCGTGGCGAAGAGGGAGGAAAAGGTCAAGGAAATGAGCAAGCAGGGCTTCCTGGACATGATTGCAGGCGGCGGCAAGAAGAAGGAGGGAAGTGTGGAGGCTTGATATCCCGAGGCGTAGCAGTGCGCCCCGTTCACCCAAAATTTATCGTGCGCCCAGAAATGATGATACCACCACGAGCCCCATATTCAAACAGCCATCTACATGGTTCTTAAACAGTCTCGTGACGCCGGTGCCCCGTCCGTGGAGATGGCCCATATTGTACAAGCTGTGTCTTGGTACCTACATCTGAGGCTTCGAATCTTCGTCGTCATGTTCGTGTTCCTTTCACTTGCTCTCGAAATCGCTCGCCTGAAGGTTTCTCGTCATGCTCGGCAGCTTCACCACCAAGCCATCTAGTTTCTTGCTCATCTTGACCTGGCAGCCTAGTCGGCTCGTCTCCGTGAGGCCAAATGCCAGGTCCAGCATGTCGTTCTCGTCGTCGTCCGGCTCCTCCATCGCATCGTAGTGGTCCGACTCGACAATGACGTGGCAGGTCGAGCAAGCACATGACCCTCCGCACGCGCCTTCCATCTCGAGGTCGTTCGCCTGAGCAATGTCGAGCAGGTTATCACCATCTGCCACCTTGAACTCGTACGAGTGCCCCTCTTTGTCGATGAAGGTTACTGTCCGTCTGCCACTGTCAGCGCGTGTCGCTCCACAAGATGTTCGTATGTGTAACGCACTCCTCGCCCGGCTTCGCTGGTGTGAGATGGCCATGTCGCGAAGCTGCCGTGGCGGAAAACGCTCTTCGACTTGAGATGATGGATGACTGGGCGCTGAACTGCGACTTCCAACTAGGGCCAAATGTTCGCGACGCGCCCACAGGTCTCGCCAGGACACGACTCGTTCTGCAGGGCGCCCAATTGGCTTTTCCATCGTGATAATGCCGTATCCGTATAAACGATGACCGTGACGTCGATGGAACGATTGAGGAACGCGGAACTGCACTCAGCAGCGCCCGCTTTGAGCAGCCAACACCCGCCATGACGCCGACCCTCTAATAGCACCTTTTGGAAGAGAGGGACAGAGTCGTGGAATAGTTTGCAACTTTGCGGTTGCACAGGCCGGGCGTCCGATATTTCCGAGCTGCGCGAGCTGCATCAACCGGGATCGGATTAGCGTGGGCAGACGTCAAGACCACCCATGGCGGCATCTCCACATGAAGACAAACCCTGGCACTGCAACAACAACAACACCTCCTCCTTTCCTCGACGACGCGCCATGGAGACCTCGCGCGACGCCCCGAATCCATTGCGTCCGTATTACATCCCGCCGTCGATAGGCCCGCCGCCCGAGCTGCCCCAGAACCAGTCTGCACCCGCGTCGACGCCATCGTACAGCTCCCGCACATCCAAACCGAGCTTCGGCAGCCAGGCACGCGATATCCTCTCCGACCTCGACTACGACTCGTACTTTCCTGACAGCAGCTCGCCCAGCGTAGCAGCGCATGCAAAGAGGTTGCTCGATCAGGCCCTATGGAATTACACGTCGATATTGCTCGCGCAGCCCTTTGAGGTCGCGAAAACGATATTGCAGATCCACCAAGCCACCGGCCAAACACCGCCGGGGCTCCTGATCAGTGGCGAGGAGCTCAAGAGCAGGCCCAATTCGTTTGCAAGCGGCAAGTTTGAGGATGTACGCTGCATGCTGGGTGGGGTGATTCATTGAGCAGGCCGAAGACTGACTGTGCCAGTACCCCTCGGACGAATCCGACGATGACTCGCCCGGCTACTTCACCTCGACCGCACCGCGCCATCCTCTCCACAGCTCATATTCACCCGACGAGCCCACGACATCACGCTCCCCAGAGCGACGGCGTCGCCATGCTCCCAGCCGCTCTCAGTCCTCTACTCCCACGCAAGCGCCGTCACCCGCACCCCGCAAGCTCGAATTGAGGAAACCAGACGCCCTGCTCGAGGTCATAGGGCAGCTTTGGCAGAAGGAGTCGGCATGGGGCGTGTGGAAGGGAACCAATGTGACCTTTGTATACAACTTCCTGCTGCGGACGACGGAAAGCTGGACCCGGAGCATGCTCTCGGCTTTACTCAACATCCCCGACCCAGGCCTCATGGGCACGACAGCGAGCGGGATTGGAGGCCTTGATATAATAGATAGCCCGAGCCCCCTCATGTCTCTGGCCGTCGCTGTCGCCGCTGCTGCTGTCGCTGCTATATCACTAGCACCGCTCGACCTTATCCGGACCCGCCTCATTGTTACCGCAACCTCGGCTCCACCAAGGACAATTCTACCCTCGCTATCTCTGCTACCTTCAATATCAGTACCCTCTAGCCTCTTGCCTGTGACAGTCCTCCACGCTACTCTGCCTACCATAATATCCGCCTCCATGCCACTTGTCCTTCGCTCCACATTTGCCATCGATCCAGTGATAACGCCATCGACCTATTCGTTCTGCACATTCCTCTCGTCCACCGTCGAGCTCTTCCTCCGGCTACCTGCGGAGACCGTGCTACGAAGAGGCCAGGTTGCAGTCTTACAAGAGCACGAGAACCAGCGCCTGTCCAAAGCCTACCGGACCATTACGACACATTCTTCCCGAAGTGCGGCCTACGGGATGGAGAACGAAGACCCTTCTGTACGCAGCTTCAAGACCATCATCGAGCCCGGGCCCTATAAGGGTCTGTTTGGCACAATGTGGTTCATTATCCGAGAAGAAGGCGTTCAACTTGTCGGACCAGGAACAGCAACATCTACTCCGGGGCAATCACGTTCGCAATCTCGAACACCCGGCTTCTCATCACGCACGCGCACGCGCAAGGGTCAGGGCATCCACGGACTCTGGCGAGGCTGGCGCGTGGGCTTCTGGGGCCTGGTGGGCGTTTGGGGAGCGGCTGCGCTCGGCGGAGGAGGTGGTGAATTCTAAGCCACACCGAAAGCAAGTGGAGTGTCGTAAAAAGTGGTATTGTTTTTCTTCTGATATCCCCTCTGCTTCGGTATTATCTACGCTCAATTGGTGACGATTTAGAAGCGGCGCTCGGGCTAACTTTGTATGAATGATGAGGAGGGTACATGGCTTGTATATCAAGATAGCTAGACTCATTCGGTGTACATAGTAAGCAATCAGGCAGGTTGTACATGTCGTCTAGTTTTATATGAATGGGGTCGAACACGAAGGTTGAGATCGATAGGGTCCGTGCGCCTGCCATCCATGGATAAGTTCACCTTGAACCACCAACAACCTAGGAAGGCTCTTCCACGGTTGGCCTTGACATGGCGCACATATAGAGCGTACGCGATCTCTCATGCAGAATCTGCAATCCTTCCTTCGCCAGCCACCGGTCTGCAAACTCCCTGACTACTTCACTTCTCACGCATCATACAAACAGAAGACACAGACCCGTCGATGATACCACCATCATGAGTCCTCACGCCCCTCTACCATCACCTTTGCTCCTTTTGCCACGCGAGTTGCGCGATGCCATCTACTCATCATCATTCCTCGAAGGTTGTTATGTCTTCAAGCAGGCTACACTAACCGTGGAGGTCTGTCTCGGTGACTCAATAGCACTTGGATGGAATATCGACCACTACCGCCGTCTGCCAATCTGGCTCGTCGCATGCAAGCAATCTTCATCCGAGGGACTGTCTCAATTCTATCACGAGGCCATCTGCTCAGGCTTTCGAGGCATGCGCTGTGCGAAGGCTATGGATGCCGCGAGCTCCAATCAATACTTGAGTCTACATCGTATCGAGCGCTTCGACTTCGCATCCTACTGGCATGAGCCGGAATTCACCGTCATCACAAAATCCAAGATGCTGGAGGACAAAAAAGGAACTCTTGTCAGTTTATGGTGTGCGCCTGTGCTGAGTAGACCGACCTATCTCGACCGTCTACTGAGCTACCTCTGTGAGAACGGATCAGCTGCACGCGAGTTAAAGATAAGATTTTCCCGTCCATTTGGGCTAGCAAGGCTAGACCCCGAAGAGTTAGAGCACGTCGAATTCGACTTCGGTGTGCTGGAGAGTTTCAACGCCAAGAACAGCCGCCTGAACCGTGTCACCTTTGTCATTGATCAACCGGTGATCTATGATTATGAAGTAAAGGCGGGCTATGTACTCCAGAGCGAATGCATCCATCTTACCATGCAGCGAGGACTCGAGATGATTGGGAAGCAACTCGTATGTCAGAATCCTATAGAAAATGACACTGAATGGTCCGTCAAGGACTGGTGGGGGCCTCAGCAGTGCGATTATTTCCGAATCCAACACAGTTGGCATCTGGAAGTGTGCCGAACCAAGAGTGGGCCAGTGGGACAGATTAAGCATAGGGGCATGTCAAGCTGGCGGGACCGTTATGGATACACGATGGTTCTGCCCGTTATTTACCGCCATAGAACGCAGTCTGAGGACGGAATCATCGAATGGTACAGCTCAGACGGCAAGACAGGCAGGATTCAGCTTCCCCAGGCTCTCCGATGAGTCAACGGATACCCACTACACCACCATTGCCAGTGTACGTACTAGGCAACTCACAGTTCCCTGGATGATCGTCATATCTGAAGGGATCACTTTGCACGGATTCATTGTCGACAACCCAACGTCTCCGCAAGATGGCACTGACATACTCGACATGCAGGCTGCACTATATGAGTCAGGCAACACATTTACTACAGCATCATACCCGTCGAGTCAAGAATTCAAAGACCACGCCATGGTCGTTACGCTTCTCCGAGTGTCTCTCTCGCACTGTCTTTCCTTCACCACACAATCATGTTAGAAAACACAACTACAGAAAACACTACGCAACCCGAAAGTATCTTCCTTGCACTCCCTCGGGAGATGCGCGACATGATCTACGACTACGTATTCCAGAATACACGCTTCAGCATCCGTACCTTAGACCTACACATACGGGTCTTCTACAACTCGCAATACGACCTCATGCCACCATCACCACTCTGGCTGCTCACGTGCAAGCAGATATTCTACGAAGCGACCGAGCAGTTCCACCGTCACGCACGCTGCGGCGACGCGTGGATCATACCGAGTTCCGGAACTCCAAGAGCACTCATGTGTCGCATGGGGTGTACGAGCCTGGCGCCTTCACCAATAAGCCCACTACCTGGCCCATTATTGCCCCTACATCTCCCAACATGCAGCTCGCAACACCTGCGACTCCCAGAACCAGGTCCATCCCCACCGCTAACACCGATATGGAATCCGCTGCGACTCCGGCGTCTCCGACTCACAGACGTCAACCTGCGAATCGCGCTAGTCTCAGAAACCAACCCGCGCAAGCCCATCCTCCCACCACAACTCACCCTCACGCACCAAGCGTTCCCGCGCCTCTCGGTCCTGCAGAGCCCCTGGAGCTGCCTCGAGTCGGTCGAGCTGGTCATGCAACGCCAGTTCTTCTTCTACTCGTGCAGCTGGAGCAACCTGCCTTCCGTCGGGCTCCTCCACACGCCCTCCGAAATAGACCCACGCTCACGGAGCCGATCACGCGGGACCAGTGGAGCGTTGATATGGCGTTCCTCGACGCGTTCCGCGCGAATCCGAAGTTGAGGGAGGTGAAGCTTGTGTACCATGAGGATAAGGATGATCTGGATTTGGGCTCCATGTTCACGTATACGGAGGAGGATGTTGCGAGCGGAAGGTCGGATCGCGATGGGGCCGGGCTATTGAGTACGGTGAATGAGGACGCGAGGGATGTGGGGAGAGATATGTGGATTGATGAGGCGCTCGTGGTCGTGAGGAATAGGTTTGTGAGGCAGGCGGGCGGGTTGGTTGGTAGGGGGTCGAGGAGGGTGAGGTTTCAGTGCTATGAGCAGGATAGGGATGAGGATGGGTGGGAGTTTGAGGATGGATGGTTGGGCGTGAGGATTTGGGCTGAGGGGGTGGAGAGAGGAAGGGGTAGGGGTGGGGGAAGACGTTGATGGTTGGTTTTGGGGTTGGGTTCCCATGTTATGAGGCGGTCTTGGTGATTTCTCGCGATGCGGAGAGAAGGTGTACCTTTATGCTATTCGGCTTTCATGTGGTTGGCAGGGATTTGATAGTGTATATCTTGTCGTATGAGTTGAGTAGTCGTCGATGTGCTGCGAGTAGTCGGTGTTATCCGACGATGGACGTATGTAGCTACATGCAGTGAAAGGACGCCGTATGACGAATTCGAGCTTGGCCTTATAATTTCTATCCAAACAACCTCCTACGTTTTCTAGCAGATGAGACGGCGCGGACGAACACACCGATGCTGGTCCACGAATGATGGCGCGCAGCTGTCTCTCCAGATCATTACGGTCCGGTTGTAGTATCGATTGTCACTTCTACTTAAGTTGTTTAGCAAGGCTACTGTGGAATCGATGTGTCGAGGGGAAGCCAGGTTCTGCTCTCCTTGGAATGCCATCAAGGTCGGATCTTTGTTGTCTCGGATGGGGTATCTTGGTTGTGTTGTAGAGTAGAGGGTTTGGTTACCAGATAATAGATGAGTCCACGGTCAAATCGATACATAGGCTTGATGGCTCGGCGATCTTTGTGCGAATCTCTGTATTGGTTGGCTCGTGGAAAAGCGATAGTCGATCAGTGGGTTGAGAAGGAATAGCGATGGGATAGTAGGAATGCAGAGATTCTGGGTAGCTGTCGAACGCGTTGATACGTAGAGCAAACATTTTGAAAGTTGAAAAAATTTATCTTGGTAGGGTTATATTGGTGTTGGGATACGCCGTATTAGACGCATCGTAGGGCTTGACCGGGGTCAGCGAAGCATTTTGGCTGCGCTTTGCGATATATGGGCGGAAATCATGGCGTGTGACATTGTTTGGTGGAGACATTGTTTGGTAGGTATGCCTTACCTATAGATTGGCTGCCTGTGGCGGCGAGGTATGTCCTTGGGTGGGCTGAGCATGGGGAAAGGTATGTTCAGACGATAAAGGATGTCAGCGCTTCCAATGTACCGTACACGTAGTACGGGAGGGCCCGTGCGAGTACGTCCCGTACAGTGCACAGGCCATATGAAGGTCTTTTTTCTCTAAAAAGACCAGCATGTAGTCCGTGCCCTGTACGGGACGTACACTATACTAAAGATCTCGAGTACGTGTACGGTACGTTGGAAGCGCTGAAGGATGTAGCAGAGAGTGGATTGCAAGAGTTAGTATTCAGTAGTTTTGGGCAGATAGCTATCGGATGGTAAAGGTAAACTGGACGCACTCATGCCTGCCTTATCCGTATTTCATGCCTATCTGTCTGGAACGATTTCAGAGGGCTATCATTGGTGATGAAGCGGGTTTTCATCATGCCGGGAAGGCTGAGACTGTGGCCGGAGTGGATGCGAGGTGTTGATGAGGGTGCCCCGCAGTTGCCCTTTACTTTCTTGCGCTCCCATCGCAACGAAACTGGAGTCACCAACACCTTTGGAATCCTAAGCCAGTTTCTCATCCTAAGCGGCTTGCGTGATCTCTTACTTCGCAACATACCTCTGCTCCCGATAATGGGATCGCACGATCGAGTCCGAAAGGTCAGCCTTGCCTCACTCCGGGAGAGAAAGAGTCCAGCAACCCGCTCAACCGATTTGGACGATCCTCGTGTGCTTTCCTCTTCTTCGATTGAAAACTTGGAGATCTGTAAAGATTGCCGTAATATTGATTTCTCCCGGGCCTTTACTGGGCCGAGATTATCCCTCCAGGACATCGAACGTCTAGGTCACTTCCCGCAAAGTACTTTCATTTCGACTTTGAATCATTATTCTCCGATTTGCATCCTTTGTCGGGAATTCAGATCCGCAAAAGAAAGCTCGACCTATAGCGTGGAGGCCAATGTGAAATACGACCTGCGAGCACTATCGCTACTAAAGGCGTCTGAATTTTCGGGCTCGGAATATCCAGTGTGGTTACAACCGGTAGCCTGTCTAGATCCAGGAATCGACAGACTCTATCTAGACAGACTGGGCGTTGACGCTCGAAAGAAAGGCTGGTTAGGAGCATACTCCTCCACTGATGGGCAGGATATGTTTCGGTTGTCCGAAAGAATCGATGTCTCTCAGGTCAAGAAATGGTTATCTTCTTGTCAGGAGTTTCATGGCCAGGCATGTACAGCTTCATCGTTCATGCCCAACCTACTACTTATCGACTGCCATACTCGCGAGATTTGTCGAGGGACAACTGAAACAAGCTATATTGCATTAAGCTACGTGTGGGCTAAAGCGGCACCCAATGATTCTGGTCCAGCGCTTTTGTCTCCGCAACGTCTCCCTTCTTCGGATAACCTTTCTCAGGTGGTCAAAGACTCGATATCTGTGACTATACAATTGGGCTTTCGCTATCTCTGGATCGACAAGTATTGTATAGATCAGAGTGATCTCAAAATAAGAACCAAACAAATTGAAAATATGGACAAGGCGTATAAGGGTGCAGCACTAACTCTCATGGCTGCTGCTGGCTTGGACGAACGACACGGTCTTGCTGGAGTGGGGGAAGAGATGGTATTTATCTGCCATAGCACGGATGGCAGAGAAAGACTATTTGGCGGCAGATACGGCCCAGAGGACTCTGAAAGACTGACTCTGACATTCCGTCAAATCCAGTCGAGAGAGCCCACCTCTGAAGCTGCACTGGATACTTTCCAATCTATATGGAGGATAATCAGTAGTTATAATTCTCGAAACCTGACCTATGACTCGGACGCTTTGAGGGCCTTTGCGGGCATCAAAAATGTTCTTGAAGAAAGGATACCCTCATTATACTACATACAAGGTCTTCCAGTGCAATTCATGTTGGGGGCTGGATCAAGATATTCCAGAGGCAGTTTGATCGCATCTCTGTGCTGGGGTTCCTGTAGCCCGGACGTCGAGGCGACGCCGTCGCGGCGCAGGACAGACTTTCCTTCGTGGACTTGGGCGGGATGGACTGGCACAGTTAACTATCCTCTGATCCTAGTCAAGACCAAGCTCTACTCGCAGATCTTGTTTCTGGAATATAAGAACGGAGCAAGGATATCACTCAAAGATCTGGAGGACTCTTTACTTCAGCCAGTACCAAAGACTTCGAGTTCGGGAGACGACGATATTAGGTTACACGTCGTGAATGACCTACCAATACGGGGTGCAGACCTCAGGTCACCGACCGTCTTAAAACTACATGTTGCATTTGTCTCGAGGTCCTTGTTACACCCTTCGCCATCGCACAGTATATTGGGTGGATGCTACAATCTATATTTTGGGAGTTTGCTATGTATGCCTCACAACATTCCATCTGACAAACTGGATGGATTGGCCACTGGTGATTCTTTCTGTGTACTTTTATGCATCAACGAAGACTGGAACCAAAAGGCCAGGGCACATCTGTTGCTGCTCCAGTGGACTGAACCTGAAAGAGAGGAAGCGCAACGTGTTGGCATGCTTACTGCGCAAGGTACTAATGCAAATTCTGTCACTTTTGAGCAGCTAGCGGAAAGTCTGCTGGGAAAGCTGGAATGGGGAGAAATCCGACTAGTCTAGGGGTTTTTGCTTTCCTGGAGCGCAAAATTTGAGCAAATGTTGTTTCAAAAATACGATACCAGTGTGCGAGATGAAATCTAGAAGTCTTTTTCATCTTCGATACTTTCTAGTCCCGCTCGTTTGAAACCGTACTGGCATCTGTATACGCACTTCTGACGCCTCGTGAAACTACACCACATAGTGTTCATAGTCGCGAAGACATTTTTGATGAAGAGGCAGTATTTCCATGAATGATTGAAATGCAGCGCGGTGAGCCTGCGCAGGGTACCTTAGCGTAGCGATACCAATGAGGACATACAGTAGCCGAGCATTAGTGTTCGAAAAGGGAGGTACAGGTCCTCGCTGTGCGCGGTGGCAAAGAATGTGGATGACAAAGGTCTGATGAGATGCTCGCGTTGGACTTTGTCAAACAATTTTTACCAGTGAACCGGCCCGTGCTCAACCCTGCAAAGCAGAGAATCCACACCTTCCATCACTCTAGATGTTTCGCGCACTTGTAACACAACCAGTCAATTCAGAATGACCGTAGAGAATGGTTTAGATCATCTTATGCTTACGTTCCTCTCGACAGTACCGTCCGGCATCGCACCAAGGGCCTCTACCACAGGTCACCCAGCCTAAAATGCCTTATCTCGGACCCTAAGCACTATAGGAGCTGACCTAGCTATATCTAACGCAAGCCCAGACGATCAAGACAATCCCAGCGCCAACAGAGCTACCGATTGCAATCGCGAGAGCATAATACTTTACAACTCGCTTTTTCGAGCCGTAGTACCACTCACGACGAACATTCTCGACCGACCACCATAAGTTGAGCTTCGAGTGGTTTTCTGGAGACTCGGGACGAGGAGGGAGTTCGGACAAGTCCATAGCCTCGGTACAGTCGTGTGGAACGGTGCGTGCAGGGGAGCTGGCTGGGTTGGGAAATGGATTGGGGGTATGTGCTGTTCACGTCAATGACCCTGAGCTTTATATGCATCTCATCAAAAGATAGCCAGCTAGAGAGAGCGAATGGAAAGACTGACTGAAGGAGATGTTTAACTCCGTTATGTAGTTGCGCCCCTTCTAAGTTTGACCTATGCTAGCGTGCGTTTGTTTTGTGTGATTCTCGGTATTGGAAGTCTACGTAAGGCACTGACTTCTACTATATGATGGGAATTGCAAGTTGAGGAATAGTTAGGCTGCGATACGTGTTAGATAAGGGCGACGGACTCAGCTCACTGCGGGTACGTGGCGCGTTGATAATGAGACCCGATGACGTTTCTGTCACAGAGATCCTTGATCATGTGTTGTTTTTGAAGGACCAGTCCTATTTATAGCGTGTTCTTCGAATGCTTAGGCGTTCAGTACTACCGGAGTTCGGATTCCAGCCCTTGACATGTACGAAAGCATGAGCACCGACCACCCGGGTGGCGGAGCGAGCAGAGCCTTAATGTGTAATGATAATTTTAGTTGTACATATTGTTGGCTTCGTCGTGGTGTGGTTTCTTGTAAGACTATGTCCACGAATCTCGAACACTGTCTGCATCTCGCCCGTCCGAAGCCAGTTTTGCTAGCCATTCCAAAAGTTCCATCTCTTTTGTTTGCGCATGAAGCTTCGTGTATTGCCATTTTGGCGATATCCAGAAGAAGAATGCCCAGACCCACAGGAATCCAACGGTGCACTGGAAGAAACTCGATTCTAGTGTTCGCCTGGTCTTCCCGTTCCCACATCGAGATTTTAAACCGCGAAAACCTTCAACTACCACGGTCTCTATCGCACCAGCCGCGAAGTTCGCAAGAAAGAAAACAATGTTATTGACCAGACTGACAGATTTCTCGGTCTGCCAGTCCGCGATATCGTGGAGAACGCCAGAGATGAGAAAGGCCCAGAATGCCATGAAAAGTTTATCCTTTCTTGAGTGTATCGGGAATTTGAGCACCTTTCCGGCAACCAGCCGCCCTGACGTTTCGCACGCGTGCTTTGGCAGAGTGTGCCAAAACCTGGACCAGAAGCGCCGGATGCTGTATGCTTCGAACAGATTGCCGAACAATGAAGGCCACTCTTCGGGATTATCGAAGCGCAGAATTCCTACAAAGAGTATTGAGAGTAAGATATGGCAAGCGTCGAGCAGAAGGAATGTTGTCCATATCCAAAACACCGAAGTAAATGTGCGGATTTGGAGCTCTCGCCTAGTAATTTCTGGTCCATATCCGGACAGAAAAGTTCGTCGAACAAGGATCTGACGAGACTTACCGAAGTCTTTCGAAGTGTAGTCGAAGTAAGCAAGATGGGCTGGGCTAATCACCCAAATGTGCAGCACCCAGCAGCAGATCAGCTTAAGAAGACGCCCCAAAACGAATCCAATCCTGGTTCTTGTGTACGGAGACACAGACTCGAGGTCGGTCAGTCTGCGTGGGTCATTCCAAAATTTGTACGCTAAGACCCATTTCGGTAAATTTCTGGAAGCGGATACAGAGGCAAGATCGATTGGATCTAGAATTAGGATCGAAAGCACATGATGCGTCCACAGGACAACAAGAAGCGCCCATATAACCGAAACGCTTGATCCCAGTCCAAGATACGTGCTGGCCCGGAGGGACAGCACCGCAGTCCAAAGCAACGACGAAGTGAAGAATAATCTCCATGGGTTCGGAAGGTGAATGGCGGCGCAAAAGCTTGCGCTTGCAATAGCAAAATACCCCAACGGGTATAAGAATGTGGTCTCCTGCATTGCAGATAATATGCTTGCGTAGAGAAGCAGAGTCTTGCTCTTAAGAGCTTCAAATTGTTGAGTCTTTGTGCTTTCCAAGGGTTGGTTCTTTGGGTGCCGTGAGCGAGGATCCGTGTTTCTTAGTAAGATTGCGTAATGCGACTTGGTGGATTGCGGATGCCTTTAATTCTTGCAACAAAGCATGTAGAGTGTGCTTCAAGTATTCGCTGATTCGTGGGACTCAAATATTCATTTTAATGTTGGCCGTGCACTCTCGGATCTCGAAAGTTGGGGGGCAACGGTGGCATCCTTCGGACTATGGCGCGACGCAGTGAAGAGGCGAGACGCAGTGAAGGGGCGTAGACGTAAGACTATGAGCACTTGAGCAAGGCTGAGCCGCCAGAGAATGGGGCGCAGCCATCGCATTCCGCGTCAGTACAACCTCTTTTTCCCTTGCCTGAAACTAGCAGCCGTCATCGACATCACCCACGATACGTACCAGAAGCGACTCAAGGAGAACATGCTGTCTAAACCATCGAAAAAGGATCTCATTCCTCCGAAATACTTCGATTCGGAGCCTTCGAGTCAACCGCCGAGATATCCCGATAACTCCAAAGCGACTACCTCCCCTTGCAATCTGTCATCAATGTCGCCAACAGCGGGGGTTTCGGCTGCCTGTGTACACGCAGTGCTAGCAGAAGCACCGAATGAAGGAGAGACGAAATTCACAGGGAAGAAGTCGTGGGGCCGAAGATGGCAAGAATACAAGGAACGCATTCGTACTGATTGGAAGACGCGTAGAGTATCCACCAGCTCCAATAAGTGGACTCTGTCTAAAGGAATGTCTGTTTAGAAATGAGAAGACTTCACAGTCAAGGATGCGGATGCCCCAAGAAATTTGTATAGTTCTGTCAACTTTTTGGGTAATTAGAGGACAGAAAGAGGTTGATAGTCACAAAACTATCCAGCTTTTCACAAACAAAATGAGATGTCCGATAAACGGTACATATCCCCTGACAGAACCTTTGACTTCCTCTCTGTACACATGATTACGTCCCACAGGGTATAGCACCACGTCATCAAACAAGTTGTTATCGCCTTTTGTTAAAATCTGTTGCCTTATGATTGTCAAAAATAGAAATCTTAAAAGGTTTCGGACGCATGTTTGCTTCTTACATCGAACTTACCTCGGAGTGCACTTCGTCTTCTCATGCCGTATGGTATCAAGAGTGACTGCATGTGTGCAATTGGTGTCGATCTCGTGATGCACCTCGATAGCACGATGAACCATCGGCAGCTCCCTTCCATCAAACCATACCACGGGAATGTCACCCGCGTGTACCTGCTCTTCACGATTCCAGAGAAAGATTAGATCACCCCGGTAAAGTGCGGGCTCCATTGACTCCGAGGACACCACCATGACGTAGTCCGAACAGTTTGTAACGAGGCGCAAGTTTGCATGGCCTATAATTGCAGCTGAAATCAACCATAGAGCCGGGAAGATCTCATGAAGAAGACGACGTATCATTCGAGGGTTGTGTTCGGACATAAGGAATACAGGTGCAGTACGCGACCGGAAATATTAACACAAATTTTGATGTTCGAAAATGGCGGAAAAGTCCTACTTGATATTAATTTTGCGATTTGTGGTTTACTTTAAGGCTACTCAAGTGCTCAGAAACCTCAATTTAAGGCAGCCTGGTTCTGGAGGCTAGCTAGCACGTCTGTCCTGAAGTCGTTTTGATCGCTACCTTGAGCGTGCGCACTTGGCCTTTGTTGGGTGGCAGTGTCGAGTGATTCGTACAACTCATGATATTTCCTTTGTCTTGCGTGGGTGGATCCCTAAATGCGGCACAGCAACGACAAACGAGCGCGCAATATTGCCCTAGATATCCAAGTACTACATAGTAAAGAAAAGCGAACATTGTGCGATACTAGGGCTACTTTCAGTCCCATATCGTTCCCAAGTCGTCTAGAAACCCACCGCTCGCTGCTCACTACCTGAGGCATGTATGCTCATACGGGAAAGTGGTGACCAGCCTGACGTGGCGAGGACGAAGGGACGCCCTACTACTCCTCAGCCATGCCCGCTTCCATCACGATCCGAAGCAGTGGAGCATATTGCCTAACAACGGCACAGTTTCTCGCTTCCTTTGCATCCTTCGGACGTGAACAACAACGGAAGAGCCTAAGTTTCAAATTTATTGCTGAAATTAACTGCCCTAGGTAATTCCCGGATATGCTCGGGCTGTAGAATGAACCAAACAATGATACTCTCAGACCTTCTATATACGGAGAGACGTGTGACTAGGTCCGGACCCACTCCAAAGAAGACACGCTTGATATTGAGATAATGCTACCAGTCATCCATGAGATCATCGGGTACAGTGGACAGGGCACAGGTGCAACCAACAATCTCCGTGAAAAGGTCCAAACAACAGTGCTGTGACCTTTGGGCAGCAGGATCATGTCCGAAGCCGAGTTCTCAGACAACATGCACTCAGGTCCACTTGTTCAAGGTGCATCCCCCTATCACATGGGGTTCGATCCACGCATCAGCCATGAACTTCGAGTACCTTCGCCTCCTCGATTACGGAGGTAGAGTGAGACAATAGACATACCAGGCAATTTTCGATCTCGTTACCTCGCCTAGAAGATTCTGCTCTAGAGCTGTGCAAGCAAGCAGCAAAATAGAGACGACTTTGACAGGCAGGTTCGCGCACTCGAGTGATGAAAGAAGATATGGTTTGGAAAGATGTCCGTGAACGCACAATAAGGGCGACTAAGATCTACCACGAAGATTCACTGCCCCATCACACCATCATCGGGGTGCTTGAGTACCGTTGCTGCGAAGTTAATGTAAGATGATGTCACTGTTCTCGATCGTATCCAGCAGGATATAGCTCAAAACTTCTTTCCAGCTTTGCTCCCTCAGTTACGGATGATGATCAAGTCGTCTTCTTTTTTGACGACAAGACTTGGTCGGAGACTAAGCATAATCGGCCCCGTCAAATATATGGAGGGCCCTTAGGACATACATGCAAAGAGCACGAAGGTTCAGTCGGCTTTTGTCAGGCTCCACAGTGTCCTTCAAATAGAGTTGAACAGACTCCACACGAGTTGTAGAAACCAACCCTGGTATCTGATGGGGGTACTGATCGGTATTCAAGATAAGATTCCAAGACGTGAAGTTACCGTAGGGTGTACTTTGTCCCGGCCTCCTTGTCTCTCATTAGTCCACGGAGCCCTTTGTCTCTAGCGAAACCCTCAGTGCTCTTTACGAACTCCTTTCATAATTGGCATCCCAATCCTTCGCTTCTCGATCTGCTAGTCGACATAAGAATCGAAAGTATTAACATTGAAGACATGATGACACTTCCTCTGGTCATCAATGCATACGCTGAATTCATACCCAATTTGTAGTCTACGAAGAGCTCTTGCCGTTCAAGGATCGATCAGACACCTACAATAACGTTCGCTTTCTTAGCCGCCAGATCAAACACGAGTTCGATAATGAGATGGTCAAGCATATGGAAAAGTGGCTTGCCTGGCTGACGAGAGAGTAGTGTTTTGCTCGCAAGAGCTTCCGCTTGCTGAGTCTTTGTTCTTTGGAGATCCGTGGTTCTCGTGATGGCGAAGTTTGGTTGCGTCCAAACGTATCCGTGGATGAGCGATCAGTCGCGAATATAAGTCGGTGGGCTGCTGTCCTTGTTCCAGCTTCCGAAAAAGCTGAGGATCATCAAGCTCTCTGCTCCGGCTCCCTTCGCAGAGCCGAAGCATCTTGCATTAGGTTCTCTCTACCTTGTCACAAATCATATTGTCGATGCGCATGGGAGATAGTAGGCTCGGGGTATTGTTGGAAACGATTCACAGTGTGATTGAATATCGTTTTTCCGTTCTACCAACCAACATTAGGTCGCTCAAGCTGACGGGAATCTCCCCAGGAAGATCGCGCTGGAGCAATGTCTTTTGTGAAGTGTATGCTTAATTTATTTCAGATTCTCTTCACGCGGTCCAATCCTCTCCGCATCCACCGCCTGAACGTTTGTTGGGACAGTTTGCTTGGAGGTCGGGAGAAAAGTTCTCGCTTCTCAAGACGCGATCTAATGAGGAAATAGAAAGGTCACACACGTAGTTGTATGTTGTACCCGACGATGGGCCGACGAAGACCTGCTCTGGTGTCGTGTGGACTAAAGGCTACCAGCGCGCATGCCTCATGTATAAACGAGGCTGCATACACGAGGTGCAGTCTTCATGTACATAGAACATGTGTATTCGAGCTGTATTTGCGACCTGAGAGTCAGTGTCTATGGTCAATCAAGCTCGAAGATTTTGGGTTAGACACTCGGATGGACGTATCCGCTACAAATATCGTGCCAACTATATTAAATTAGCAGCCATGTTCCTTTTCCGATTGCTCAGACCAAGCGTCTCTTTCTCCCTGAACAAAGTTCGCCAAAACTTGTTGATACGATTGCCTGTCCGCGACGCTTCCAAAGGGCACCATCGTTGGGACAGACAGCGCATTGAGCCAGAGTTGGGAACCCAGTTAACAATCCCTCAATCTCTTCTTCTGGCTGGTTACGGTGTGTGAAGCGGTGCTAGGGTGATAAATTCATCTACCCATCTCGAGGTCTTCCAGGACGCGACTCTACCTAGAGAAAGTGGTGTTTTGCTCGTGAGAGCTTCAGTTTGTTGACTCTTGGTTCTCTGGGTCATTTGGCTGTTGTTGGTGAGGACCCATGGTTCTCATGGCGACTCAACCTAGAGAGAGTAGTGTTTTGCTCGCAAGAGCTTCAGTTGTTGAGTCGTTGTTCTTTGGGTGTCGTTGGTGAGAACCCGTGGTACTGCATACTCATGAAGGCTCAAATCTGGTTGCGTCCAACCCTATCCGTGGATGAGGGCGACTCAACCTAGGTATCAAAGTCGCACAGTGATGCAGGTGGGAGACTTACCATCACGTGGACACTGAAGTTCTAGCCTCAAGTTTGCCCAGATGGAAGGTTTTCTCCAGTGCTCCTCCAGTGGAGTTGCAACACGCGACTTTAGACTTTCCAAGGTTTCAAGGTTTGCCAAGCTGAGAGGCACGTGATTACAGGTGCGCTAACACTAGCGCGGAAACCTTATTCCTGGGGAGTCCGCACCTCGCGTAAGAGCATCTACGCTGCATTCTTGCACGATGTTTGCTACAGTCGTCTTTTACCACCATGCATCTATGTTCTTCGTATAACCGCCTATCTGACCCGCGGTATTTGACGCGCTGGTACTACGCACCGTTAAACTAAAACCACTTTGCATGCGTTGACGAGATTAAGAGGTGGATGGGTATTCGGCTGCAACGATGTGGAGGGAGTCGCTGGGAATACATGGAAAATGTTGGATGAACCATCAGGTTGCATCTTGGTCGCTCGCGGATCATCACGATCTGGAAGTATCGAGTCAGGCTATGAGAAGTCAATGTGAGAGAGACTTGTGAATCGGTTGTGGGGTTGTCGTCTGTGCGCAGTCACATGATGACGACCAGGTATCTACCCAGATAGGTATGAGTAAACGCCGATCAGATTGCTCCGCTACTGCATTCTGCTAAAAAAGCTACAGCTTCCCTGGGGTTCACATACAATGCTCTTATGGATCTTAGATCCTACCAACCTTCCACGTTCTCAAACCACGTTCAAGCTCGATTACGGTCAAACCTAAATGACTGGAAGTATGACTGTAACAATGGGGAACCATGACTCTGGCGAGAACATGACTGTTCAAAGGTGTGTAACACCCCTCTTCACCGTTCATCCCCCATGATAGTTACACAACACTTTATTTCACAAGCAAACCACTACAGCCCACATCACGACCTATCGCTCTGCGTATTCCCCAAAGTTCCATTACACTTAACAGCGACACAATAGAACACGCGACACATATAGTCCGGACATCTGCATCTATACATCTATACATCTACTGCACAATTCAAGATTGCGATATGAGCGGTAATCCAGGCAGTAGAGGTGGCCTGGGGAGAACGTTTGGCGAGCGAGAATCCAGTTCATCCAGTGACGAACAGCGGCGGCCTGCTGTCCGTCGACGTTCCTCAAGCTCCAGTCAGCAATCTTCCTTGACAGCAACCGCACCAGCCTTGCGGGACTTACCAACGCCACAACCGCAGGTACAGCCTTACGTACAGTCCGAAATGTACGGTTCTGCTTATGAGCAAAGACAAACCCATCAGTATAGATATGCTCCAACACCGCAGATGCAGACTTACGTACAATCTCAAAGGTACGGATCCACATATCAGCAAGGACAACCACAACAGTATAGTCAGCCTCCCCCAACACCCCAACAGTACGGACAGTCTCCTCCACCACCCCAACAGTACGGACAGCCTCTTCCACCCCAACAGTACGGACGGCTGCTAGCACCCCAACAGTACAGACATCAAGCTCCATCAGCAGGATATGGTCAGACTTCACCGACGGAATACGGACAAGGTCAAGGACATCAGCAACCTCAGCCTGCCGTTGCAGAGCCTGCCGTTGTATAGCCTGCGCCCTCCATACAAACGGCCTCACACGATCCCTCGAGTGGCGTTCAACTTCTAGCTGGGTGGAACCCTGTATTGACTTTGGATGGGTCGAAGTGGATATATCGTGGGCCTTACCATCAGGTCGAGGACGACGCTCCATTAGCAAATAATGCAACAGCTAAACGCCTTGCCAATCGGGACGATTTGAATACAAACCCGAGCCCTTACGTCGGAATGCTTAACACAGACTGGTATGCGTATCCGATTCCTAACACTGATCCTACTAAGTATTACTATTCGAATGTGGGATCTTTTCAGGTTTACCACGAGACCTCACCAATATCTGTGATTCAAAAAGAGAAAAGGGTGGCTTTCGAAAAGCTAAAACAGGAGCTTGAGCCACCCAAAGTCCAGAAATCTACGACCAATGTCTCTAAAACTCTCAAGTGCAATCGCTGCAAGCAAATGGGAACAAGGCTTAGGGGCGAACAGGTATGTTGAGTAACACATGTTCATAAAATACAGACATATGCTTCTTGTACATATGCTAAATTTGCCAGTGTGACTTCGAACAATTCCCGGTATGCAAACGCTGCAAAAGGCTTGGTGAACCTTGTCCATGGACGTGGCCCTCCGGTTTCGATCCTGGTTGCGGTTGTCCAACTGTAGCTCAAGGATATTGTAGACATACCCCTGAATTTGTGGCGATTAAGATGACTGAGAAGCGTTGAAATGCTGCGTTGTGCTGGGAATGTGTTGTCTACTGCACATGGGTCTTTATATGATTTGCTGCTATCTTCTTATTTTCAGCCGTGGTCTGCTGTCATGGCCAACTATCTTTAAATATCCTGTACTTGTAATTTGTCTCCATTAATTAAATCAGGGAACTGTTTGAAGCACTGCTTCTCTAGTAATTGAGTGCGATCTGTAGTACAATCACGACTTAGCAGTGACTTGATAACAAGACTCCGCGCGTTTCTAACATCACCAATTATACTCTTCGCGATTGCCAAAGAACAGTTGTCAGTCTTTGTGCAAGGTGAATTTGAACTCAACTGCATGCGTATCAGCGGGGTCGGAATGGTCGCCACGCCCAGCACTAAGCCGCGAGAGGCTTCGAACGGCTTTGCAAGTTTCGTGGTGGCGGATATTGAAGTGTAGTACATAGGAAGATCATTTTCGGGTATCTGCAGTGTTTTCGTCATAGCACATGGGACTGAGGCAAGTGAAGTGAGTCCGAGGGTAACGGCCTTGCTCTATCGCTCGAGTCGTGTAGAGAAAGCTATGTGGTTGTGCGTCAAGGCAGTGCAAGGTTAACAACGAGGACGCGTTGATTCGTAAAGTCGAGTCTGAGCATCGGAAGGACGCGCACATCCCAAAGATTGGTCAGATATTGTTGGCCTTGATCACCAGTGTAGACAGTGCGATAGCTATTTCAGATCATAAGCTCATAGTGTTTTCATGGTCGTGACACGATCAAGCTAAGACACCCACATTCCTACGAAGAGATTGTTTGCGAGCTTTGCTATCGTTACTTTTCATGCGCCCAATATGTCCCTTGCGCCTCCGTACAAGAAGACTAATTCAATCAATCTCACTCTTTCAAGGTTGTTACCAGAATGACAATGGTTATCTCTGTAAACGTGCGTCCTAGAAGCTAAACAATGCATGTGTGAATCCTTCCAAATGAGTAATCCTTTTCCTAACGAAGACCCTAAGCGCAGAGCGTCCCAAGTATACCCAGTAAAATGATGGCGGTAATGGTAGAGTGAGGTTGATCTGAGAGATGAGCAATGTTCTATCACCAGAGTATTCCCAGCAGGTGGGTATCCGACGCAGCTTCGTTGATAGGAGATTGGAATGCGGCTGGTCTATTCGCACTCCCTCCAGGTGCTGGCTCCGACAATGATTCTGGTCGAAACCGGGACGGAGACGCATATTGTCGTTCTGTTTGGTTTTCTTCATCATCTTGCATGATGACCATGGTCCAAGAAATGTCCTGGGTGCCGTGGCTAATCCTCAAGGGGACCTTCTTCGATCTGCCACCTTCGACGTTGGCCAGCTGGTCCAGAGAGAAAGTGACCGACTTGCAGTTGATTTGGCCCCTCGTAACGTAGTCGTAAAAAAGGCTATCACGGAGCCCCTTGATGCCGCCGCCATAGGGTAGGTAAGTCCGGGAAAAGTCCTCCGACTCCCCAACAAAGTTGATGGTAAGGGAATCGAGAAAGAACTTGTAAAGATATACCAAGATCTCGTGAAATTTCACAGCAAAGCTTCCGAGCCGGACATGCTCGATATATACGTGGAGAGTGACACGTCGAATTAAGCCAATGGTTGAAGGCGTAGCGTCTATCATGAATAGCTTGGAGTCGATCTTGACGACTTCTGGATACTTCTCATTCACTGCTTTACCGCAAGCGATATGTGTAGCCAAGTGCTGGGGTTGCGACTCTTTCTTGAGCTCTAGTTGCATCTGACGGCAGGTGAAGAAGGCACCTGTCCAATGCAGACTATCTTCAGTGACGGGTGACAATGTCATGTACTCCCAGACTGAAAATTGCATACAACGTCAGTGACAGCTCATGAAAGGGGAATGGGAGTTCAAGGCCCCCAGAGAGCTATATGAAACGCTACCCAGGCTGCTTTGAACAGACCTGGGCCAGATGCACCATGTAGTGGAACAGTCCTTACTATGAAGTCTTATCTCGGCTGGGAGACTGAGGAGCCTAGAGTCTGGTTGTGGCTCATAGAGTGACGAGGACGCGTTTACGTCTGTGTGACGATCCGCGTGTGGCGGCTCGGCAGGCACACGTCCGCTAGCGAGAGGGAGTGACATGGCGGTATACAGTCGGCTTAGCATGAGTGATGCAGTCAGTTGAGTCGAGATCAGGCTTGTCAAGTCGCGGTGTCCGGAATAATACGTGATATGTCGATGTAAAGGCATTTGTTGGACAAACAAATTCGTGGGGTTGATGTTGCCTACGCCAAGCCGCTAAGCACGTCATCACGTGGTACAAGCTCGTGCAACCCATCGATTCGCATCTCGGGAATTCCAAACCTTCATTTGGCCCTTCTAAAGCTGAGTCACCGGTACTTTATTCGTACTGATACCTTTCATAAGATGCGTGTCGTCCCTCTTTCGACACTCATGCTCTCGAACAATCATGTAAGAGACCCTCCCAGAACCTTAGAACCTTAGGTAAGGACCATCAGCGCATCAGTAGTCAGTGGACCACATGTAGGCTCAATCTGCGCTTCTCGTCACGCCCCTCTGACGATTGGAGACAGTTTATGGGATGACCTCAATGATACATGGGTACACGTAACGGTCTACAAGTTACAGTCGGTTTCGGCCACCGATTGCCACCTTACGAGGAGCCCGTATCAAATAAGTCATGCAATCAGCTCGCGCACTGGGTGAACTTATCGCGAGCAGCAGTGTACGGACCAAAATAACGCCAACAAGAAGCTTTACAAAGCTCGATTAACTTTTATATCTATATATAAAGTTATATAGAATGTTTTCTTTAGAGTTACAGTAAACCCTAAGCCTTGTGGCTGTTGGCGGGTTCATGACTCAATAAATACGCGCTCCGCGTACAATACCTTGAAGTCAGTCGCTTCGCTTCCTTTGGTGATCCCTCCACCTCAAACGAATGGATCGTTAGACTTTCTAACATCAATGTCGTTCGAGGTCACTTGATGTCCGGCAAGCAACATTTGGAATCACACCAGTGCTACAACTTATGCTTAGGGTACGCGAAGCTCGCTGTAAAGAATTCGACTGTGGTTGAGGTATTCGAAGTAAAGGCAGGTGAGAAGCTAGTTAATCGCATCGTGGTCCCACTACTCGCGCGGGACATTGCTGACTGGTCTTCCTCTAGCCTATCGCTAGGATTTTTCGCCCGATGTACACTTAGCTTAACGATGAAGATTAGGCTAAGCATTTCCAGGTAGAATTTACGTCCTAACGTTGCCATTATCTGTTGGTATAAGCGCTAGCAACTGCCAAAAAGTGGAGCGCGATTACGATTGGCTTGATAGTAACAATATTAAGCCCGCCTGTGCCACGCGGCGAAGCCGCTCAAATCTTGACGTACGAGTACACCGCATCCTCCACCTTTGCTTCCCTAGAATCCGAAGCTTCCCTCACCGTTATGGCGTTCGTGCAACGATTGCTCTTCTTGGGCTTCATCCCAGTACTACTACTGCTTTCGCTTCAGATACTCTCTCCTGACTCCTTCAGGTCCGTCCAAGATGCCTTGGATCCATACATCTCCGGCACTCCCCTGAGTCACTTCTTCCCGGAGGCCACAATTCCGCGTTCCGAAATTCCAATCATCATGACATCTGTCACTCACTGGTCCCACTATGAGAAAAACGCCGCAATCGCTTTGGAGCTCGCTACTCTAGGCTATCCTGTAACGTTCATGACGGGCGGTCTTCTGCAGGAGGATGTCTCTAATCTTCACCCCAACATCAAATTCTCAGCCATGTTAGGCCCCGACGCCGGGCTGAGAGAAGAAGACATACAGACCTGGCTCTCTCTACCCGCAGGTCGTGACCGAGAGCTTTTTATTGAGAAGAAGATCTTCATCGATACACTCCCTGATGGTCAAGAAAGCGAACAAGTCCAGTTCCGCCAATTTCGAAAGAGATACGGAAACAAGAAGCCTTTGATCTTTCTGCACGATCAAGCTGCTACTGGACACTACCCCGTACTTCTGGGCGGTCCGGGCATCAGACCTGACGCTAGCGTCGGCATCAGTCTTTCACCACTATCTTTTGATTCGAATGACACGTTTCCGTTCCGACTGGAAGGAGTGCCACGTACGGGACCCGACGCAAAAGAAGTCCACCGGAAGGCTTACCAGGCCTACTATGAAGACAAATATGTCAAAGAGCTGAACGAGTATTGGTGGGCACAGCTGCGCAATATGGGCGTGGCTCGAGACACCATCCCTCCTATGCTCCATGCGATGAACTCGCTTTCGGACTACCTCGTCACGCTAGGCATCCCACAATTCGAATTTCCCCGTTCTGATCTGAGACCAAACGTCTTGTTTTGTGGCGCTTTGAAGAAAGTAGGCAAAATGGGGGCGAAAGAGCCCGAATTGCCACCGTGGTGGAACGACATCGCACAGGCGAAGAAGGAAGGGAAGAAGATCATAGCCGTCAGCCAGGGAACTGCGGAAACCAACCTCGAACATCTTGTTCTACCAACATTGGAAGCTTTGAAAGATCGAGAAGATGTTCTAGTCATTGCTACGTTTGTGGTCGCGGAGCCAGAAGATATTCCAAACTTGGTAGTCCCAGGCAATGTGAGAGTGGCCAAGTTCGTTCCGTATGACCAGCTCTTACCGCTAGTAAGTTCAGAATACTACCTTAACGCTCATTGAGACGCAAAGTGTTGACATATATAAGGTCGATGTTCTTGTCTCCAATGGCGGATACGGTGCCGTTCTACACGCGCTGCGTCTTGGTATCCCGATGGTAGTGGCTGGCATGGGTCAAGAGAAAGAGACGACCAATTCCATCATTGAGTGGTCTGGTGTTGGTATCAATTTGAAAGTGCGTGATCCAGGGACGGAGAGGTTAGCCGCAGCTGTTGCAACTGTCCTTGAAGACCCTGCATACAACACCAAAGTCAAGGAACTCAGTCGAGAGTTCGATAAATACGACGTTGGACAGGTCTTTGATGAAGTCATCCAGGAAATTGTGCAGAACTGGAAGAATCGAGCTTTGCCCTTCCGTCAGGAGCTATGAAAGCAGTACTCGACACAGGGCCACTTCATCAGACCCATTATATTTTCGGCTCGATTTACGAAGCTCGAAGCGAGATCAGATCCTTTCAGCCTGGCAGCAATACATTGACGAAAAGTACCCAAGAAGATACGAAGCCCTACATCTAGGCACAATCCTCAAGCCCCATATTTTCGTCGACTATGTATTTTCTTCCTGGGTTTTACGGCTTGACATTGTTGAGTCAGAAGACCATTGTTAGCACTTCCTGATACACGACTGCTATACTGTCTCTAGCACACCCCATTCGGAATAACATTACATTGTAAACTTACATGCAAAGATGCTCGACTATATGGATCCTGTGAACTGCACTGTTCGGTGATAACGGTAATCATGGTCGCACTATATAACCCTCTGATAACACTCCTAGATAGATCCTCACAACCCTCGAAAGATTTAGCAACCTTAATACAGTGCAACACGCAACTCGTATTCTATTACTTCCAACAATGGACTCTATCGTAGATACCTCCCACTTCGCATACCCTCTGTGGCTCGACGTTCCTGTCCCACTTCTCGAAACCATGCGTAAGGAGATTCTGCCAACAAAAGCCGGCCAGCTCTTCTATAGGCATATACTCCACCCCACAGAGTTTCCGCTCAGTGGCGTGGACGAACAGAGCATGGCAGAAGTCATGAGCAAGTATCTTTCCGTCATAGAAGAAGCATGGAACCAGGAATTCTCGGCTCCGCTCATCATCAGCAAGCCGACGAGCTACTACGGTATGATGAACGATGTCAAGGTCTCCATGCCCGTTTCCATCTTTCGAAACAAGACTCCGCTTATGGCAAGGGCTCTCACACTTTTGCTTCCCTTGCAGCTATCTCGTCTTGAGATTTGCTTCCACAACGACGAGACAGAAAATCCCCAGCATCCGGTGCACGAGGGGTTCTGGAGGTTTCTCTCTGAGCTGAAGCAGGACATGGATACTCATGGTCCAGCCATCAACCCCTACGGCATATTGACCGGTGGATTTCGGTTCCGTAGCAAAGAGATCCTTCTGCGATGTGATGAGGTTCCTATGAGCTTCGTCCGCAAAGTGGTCTTGTGGGAAGCACACATGAAGAGCGAGCTGGAACGGTACCATGTTGAGTCTCTGCCACAGTGTTCGTCGCATGGTACAATGCGGGGAGTCTCTTTCCGAGTTCCCACGGGTATCGTGTGCCGCGCGCGTGCTCCCATCGCGTAGGTATCGCACTAGAAACAGATAACATATGGCTGAGGTATCTTATACCTTGGCCAGCTGAAGAAGACTCTAAGAGGTAGTCATTCGAATGAGTTCGTTGATCTCCTCGACAAGAAATATAGCATGATCTGTTCTCTACAGTCGACAGGAAATATAGCATGATCTGTTCTCTACAGATGATGTATTCATCCAATGTAAATTCCTTCGTCTAACATTCATAATTTCCCATACAATGTGCTGAAAGACAGCTAAGCTGAGCAAGCCACACCTAATTTGATTCATCAAAATCAACTTCTTGATCTAGTATGTGTGATATATGCTCTTGTACCATTCGTAACGCTTCACGTGTGACCAAGTCACGAAAGTTTTGATCCCATGTATCCCTGACATTCCCCTATGACAGTAAGCATAACTAGAAGAGTAAAGCAGCTGGAACTCACATACCCGAATCGAACATATGAAAATTAATAAATTAATAGAAGATCATCCACCATCCACGGCACGTACCCAAGTGAGTGCATGATGCATATCACTTCGAATTTGAGTAAAGCGTGTAAAAGATGTCACTAGTAAAGGTTTACCATCACCTGCGTCATCTGACTTCAGTTGGTTAGTCATTCAGTCCGAGTACCGCCTACTAAAACTTAACCCTCATCTGGCCTTCTCATACGCCTCCAAATAAGCACCCCTCTTCCCCTCCATAACCCTCGCCAACTCCCTTCCCCTCACGCTCTCAGGCAATCTGTCCAGCATCCAAATCTGCAGCGCATGGACCCAATACGGACTGACCTCCAGCAAGCCTCTCTGTACAGCCCCATCCACCCTTTCCAACACCATCTTCCCATACTCCAGCGCGCGCGGCGACCCCTTCGCCACGCCATGGCAGTTCCCGTCACTATGTACATCACCCGGCACGATGAGCAGACAGTCGATAGGCGAATTCAGATATTTGAATTCGCGGGTCAGCGTGTGCGAGAACGAGGACACGTAACCCTTCGTTGCGCAGTACAGTGTGACGTACGGTAAGCCTACGCGTGCTCCGGATGCTACATTCAAGACTAGCGATCTACAACCCAGAGTCTTGGCGTTGCGCGTCAGATGAGGGAGAAGCGCGCGCGTGAGATGTGTCATAAACCTCGCGTTCAGATTCATGGTGTCGTCGATACCCGCCGTGGTGTACTCGGCGAACGGTCGCAGATGCGGGAACTCCATCGGCATGCTTCCGACATTGTTGATTAGGATTGTGATTGCGAGGTTCTCGATGCTGGACACGAGTTTGGAGATGTCGGAAGTGGTAGCTGTTATACTGTCCATTGTCACGCCTTTGATCGACGCGTTTGGGTATTTCGTCAGCAGGCGTGAGATAGCTGTGGGAACTCCAGAGTGGGCAAGAATGATGACACCAAAGTTGAGCGAGAGCAGGTGCGATGCATAGCCGTACCCGATGCCGCCGGATGCGGCGGTAACGAGAGCCCAGGTTACGGGTTCCGAGGCATTGGATGATCTGCTGGAAGTCGGCTCCGAGGACTCGGGTTTGTATCTTCGGAGCTGGGCTGACGGTGTCGGTATGAGAAAGTGGAGATTGATGAATTGGTAGATTCTATGTGTGAACCAAAGTACTATGAAGACGACAGCCGCAAGCGCGACGCTGAAATATGACATGGTTGTCGAGTAGAGCGAGAGAGTGAGCAGAGTGTGCAGCTCCAGTGTGCTCTTGCTTGTGTGGCGTGTTCGGGGATTGGTATACTAATGTGGGGGCGGCTTTCATCACGTACGAGAGCATGTGCGGGTCCGAGCGCTCGGTGCTACGACCAACAGGGTATGAATAGAGTTGGACACTCCACGACTGGAAAATGGTTCTCAGCGCCTTCTCATCCAGAAATAGGAGCTTTGAAAGGGCAAGTGCCTTTTATAAAAAGTTGGGTGATTTTGTGAGGCTTTAGGTGTTCAGAACAGGATACCAAGGGCGCTTTACATGACATGACATAGTGAAGACACAGTGAAGCCAACTGGTTCGTGCATAGCATGATCAGTTATAGCCAGGTCTTCTTGTAGAGATGAATTTTGTTATAAGAAACACCCGCGATACTCTTCTTGACGGCAACTCACCGCTCCCCTCTGAAGCGGCCTGAAGTATTATGCTCTGAGTGCTACCTTTTGGCGGGGGAGAAGGCTTCCAAAGCCATTCTTTGCTCGTATGTGGATGGGTAGACCTTTGGGTCTTAGTGGAATGACATTACAGCAACGAGGTACAATGCACGGCCTCGGGCTTTTGGCCTTTTGTGGCATCGCCTGAGAATTCCTCAAAGCATTGTGCAGGACGTCGAGCAGGTATGAGACGCTCTGCTGCTCAACGGAATAACATGCACCTTCTTGGTCCTTCAACATAATGCTGTTTGCCGCAATCCTCGATCCCGGAGATATGGGCTCTACCCCACCATAAGAATGATAGAGGCATGGAGACCGTCGTCGGTGCCTTGTTCGAAAATTCGAGATTAATTCGGTATTTTCGCAGAGTGAAAGATTCTCGGATCTCAGCAGGCATCTTCGCGTACTGTTGGAAGTTCAGCGTACCCATCAAAGCAATCTCTCAAGCTAGATGAAGCTCCTTGAGCCCAATTACCTGGACCAAGCCTTTCGAGACATCTGCAGTGGGTGCTACAAAGATCCCATTAGCAAGTGCCAACAGTGAGGGCGTGGTGGTACCTGTGTACTCTGCTGCTCTCAAGTGTGTGCGCAACGGCCGCCTTGTGCTGACTCGCTCGTATTCGAACGCCTACTCGGCTGAGGCGTCGAAGGAGCATTTAGCTCTCGTCATCACACCAAATGTGGAAGCTCGACCAATCGAGGCTTTGGGAATGCGGTACGGGCCGTTGTTTGGTACCTGTTTGCGTGTGCGAGGAGGAGCCGACACCTGCCACGAATGTTCAGCGCAGAGCCTGGCTCAAGTGTCTGCGGTACCGTGGAGGCGGATAAAGGTGGTCGAAGAGCTGCCGCTGGCGAGGGGTGGTCAGTATGTCGCCTGATGTCGAAACACTTACTCTCAAGTGGCAGTATAGACGGCCGAAGCTCTTACCTGAAGAAATGTTGGGGATCGTACGAGACCCTGAGAAGGGGAGGTGGGCTAGAAGTGACAGTGGCAACGCTCGGAGAAGAGGGTGAGAATAAGGACCGATGGTAATAGATATCCTCGTGACACCCCTCTCAACATTGCTATGAATAAAGTGCCCACAGCTGAACGTCTTTCGGCCGAGCTGCAACCCTCGACTGGTCTTGTTTTTTCTGCAAGCCACCCGGAGTTCATCATACTGGGGAGACGGTTTCGCTGAGGCAGGGCCGTGTGTTGGCTCTAGCGATGGATATGCATGTAGCCACCTGATCGATGAGGGAAGACTACGCCACCAAATGTCTTGGCCGAGGGTAAATGTTCGTTGAGATGCAGATGGGGTTGTATTGGGTCTAGGGGTAGGGGTCAAGGATAACACACGGGAGGAAGAGGTGGGGTTGAGGCCCTGTGCGGGTCTGACCAAGCATCAGTTGACGCCATGGAGTCTCCGCAGACCCATCCGACAAATGAGAACTGCTGATGAATCTGCGTTACCGTTATTGAAAGAACGGTATCCCTTGAAACCGCAATTGAGTGCGTAAGCGAAACCTCTTGTTTCGTGGGACAGCTGCGCCTTGCCTACAAGTTAATATAGATCTGGAAGATCGAAACATGTCGTATACTGTTTGCGACCATGCGAGGTGTAATCTTCTTCTAGACATTGTAGCATCGCAGAGGGCGGTTTCCAACACTCTGGTGCAGATACGACATTGCCCGGTCGTCCGGTCCCTGTCACTCCAAACACATGAGCGGAAACATATGCCGAGAGCTTGGTTTCAGGCCCGTTCAGGTCTATTACAACGTCGCTAATGTATGGGCTTGGGGCAAGCATCAGGTCGTTGGGTTGGTCCCCACTTCGCTCGTATACTAGCGTGCAAGTGCAAGGATCTGCACGTGGGCTGTCTCCGATATCTTGGATCTTCCCGCAGGCCGAAGCTTAGACGCCAGTATTTTCGTAGGAGAACCCAGTCACGATGCTCGAAGCCTGGGGTGGATGGTTGGATGATCGAGAGTAGAACCCTGGCTCATCGGTACCACAGGGGATGATGCGATTGCGATACGGACCCCAGACTTCAGCTGCCACCATGGCGCGTACGCTCGTACAGTACGGACTGCCACGGTGAGGGTAGGGTAATTTGCGGTCGTGGTGAAGAAGTCCGGATAGACGACTGTCCTTGGTCGGAGTTATGTCATCACCCGACAGCCGATTCATTGGCATGGGGGCGGGCCAAGCCGTCAAGGCTGTGCACATGCCACAGATTAGTCCATCCCCACCCGTCGTCCACCCACCATCGATTCGTCCGTCCATAGCGCGTGTGCATAGCTGGGCAAGGCAGAGAGGGCTGTTTCGACCTTGTTGCCGGCGCCGTTGCGGCGAGTGAGCGCCGGTCCCGGTTCCACTGCCCTAGCATCGAGCCGCATCTTAAAACTTGCACGGCCCCGGTTCTGTGCCCCCAGGAGCCACTGTTCCCCCGGCCTCACACGTCAGCGAGCTTTTCTCCTGCCGAAGCCTACCTGAGCCGCTGAGCGACAACGCGTAGTCTCCGTCCGGCGCAGCAGTTCTTGGAACGCGGCCCTGTGCGCAACACAGCACCGTAGGATCCAAGAATCCAGGATAGGGGATGGATGTCCTCATTAAAGAAGGATCCCCGAGCCCGCCAGACATGTTCATAGGACCCTGAGCTGCCACCGACCTGCTTTTTCGGGACCTGTATTGTAGCCATGGGATTCAGTGGAAAGCCAAGCAAGGGTTGCGCGCCCTGTAGGGCGAAACGAACCAAGTCAGTAAGCATTCTATCTCGACGTCCCAGATGTACTCGGTACCCACCGAAGCGGGCATTGTTCCGAAAGAGAGTAAGCTCACCAATCATGACCCAACAGGTGCGACCTTGTGCAGCCCGCGTGTACCCAATGTGTGCGCAAGAATCGCGTGTGTACCGGCTATCGAAACGAGCAGGATCTCCTCTTTCGGAATGAGACGAAATTGGTCATGCGCAAAGCACAGCGTAAGAATGACGGGACCGATTCAGCTTCTTCGATGTTCGCAGACCAGTTGTTGCAATGTCAAGATTTGATGCATTACCAGCATCCGTCTCGTGGAGCAGCAGTCGAGGAAGAAGCAGTGCTGCATTTCTTCGCAAACTACAACGAGAAGTTCTTCTTGTCCGACAGCGAGGGCGGCCAAGGCGGCTTCGACTACCTTCTACCCGTCTTTCAGGAGGACATGAACTCAGGCGGGCCTATTCCTGAGATTATACGCGCGAACGGACTGGCTGCACTGGGTAATGCAAAAGGATGCCCAGAGCTGCTGGTGGCTGCGAGAGCGAAACAAGTCAAGGTGCTCCGGCAGTTGAACAAGAGACTGCAGGATCCAGCAACATCACTTTCCAATTCGTCAATACTCACATGTTTGATGCTCGGTGTCTTCGAGGTATGCTCCAAGAGCACTCAGGGTAGCTAAAAGCTGATCAGTATGGTAGAACATTATATGCGACTCCCCGCAGGTACGTACGAACAAGATAGTGCTCTCTGGACAAATCACCAATCATCCCTCGCAGTGCGCACAGGCAACTACATACCATCTCAAAGGTGCCTCCGCACTAGCGTCCCTTAGAGGTCCGTCTCAATTCGATGATGATATTGGACACGGTATCTATGCTAGGATGCGTGGCTCACTGGTAATCGATTTCTATTCCCTCAGCAACACTGCGCGTGAATACTGACGTTTGGTAAGCTTGCCCATTGTCTCCAGACTCGCCAACCACTGCCCGACTTCGTTCTCGCATTCCTAGACAACGAACAGATCTCGCAACGCGACTTTGAGCCCGAGTTCTACAAGTTGTTAGCACGTCTTTGTAAAGTGCGTGCCGATCACAAGAACAAGGGCTTTATTCCTGACGAGCTGATGGCGGAAGAAGCGCAACAGCTAATGGATAAATTCAAAGCATGGGAGCCAAAAGTCAGCAACTGGGATCCGGATCACAGGCCCTCTCCCACCCCCGGGACGATCTACTCTGCCGATGATACGTATCGCTTCGTGTGGCGGACGACCATATGGCTCTTCAAAAACACAGCATCTGTTCTCGCATCCGAGATTGTCATCGAATGGGCGCGAGCACAATGCACCGTTTCCCCAAGCGTATCATGCTCGGCAACTCTAGAGAGAGCTGTTCGGACACAAAAGGAGCTATGTCAAGAGCTGATCGAAAGCACAGTATACTATCTGAAAGAGTTCAGGAGCTCACAGCCAGGCATGCGCACAATCGGTGGGTACGGCTTGCTCTGGCCAATCTATGTCCTTTCAACCTCGTCTACGAGTACCTTGGAGACGATGATTTGGATCACGGAGCAGTCTGAGAAAGTCGCTGAAGAGTTTGGCATTCGCCAGGCTAAGGTTATGGCTGACTTTCTGAGGATGTACACCACGCTCCCGGTGAACGGTTGAATGATTTGAAAGTCGCCTTCGTGCAGCGATTGAGTTGGTACGTCTCGAAATTTACCCGAGCCTCACGTCAGCTGCAACAGGCAAGCTCTTGTCAATGACAGCTCAAGCGAGCTCTTCTCCAAGACGTGGAATTCAAGAGATGTGGTGGATGAACCGGAAAGGGGTCCGTGCGCCATAGTGCCAAGCGATTTCCCGGGCTACCGACACCTGCAACCATGGTACGAGGCTTAAGTGAGCTTTACCTCACTATCTTAAGAGCATCACAGCTTACCTCACACTTGCAACCGCTTTGCCTTGTACTGCACACAGCTGTCGACCTCGGGTGACTCCGTTGGCTTCAGTCGAACGAAACAGCATGTCCCAACCCTCTCCCACGACCGACATGATCGCCCGCCTTCCTGTAGAGATATGGATACAGATATTGGCATACACCAGATACAAGGAACTTCGTATCTTGGTGGAGCAGTCCGCTCACCTACGCGGGGTCTGGGAGGTGCACGGGCACGTCATCATCGAGCTTGCGTTGACTGCTTTCGCTCCAGAAGTTGCGATTCTGCTTATCCTTACCATCAAAGAGAGAGTTCGACACAGTCAAAAGCATGTCTGCATGGATTCTGACATTACCGTCAAGTATACTGCACCAAGGAGCCCTGGCACGTGGATAAAGGGCCTCTATCTCGGAAGAACACAGCCCATCGAAGTCTTAGAAACTCTGTATGATTTCTTGGATGAAACTACGGATGGCCTCAAGCATTTTGACAGCTGTGCGCCGACGACCGCGTACGCGAACGACATCGATCTTTTGTCACTGCTGATCCAGCCAGCACAACGGTCCGATCGAAACCAGCAGCGGATGGCCGACCGGCCTCCAACCGAGTTCGCAAAAGTATCATACGGCCTACAGTGCTCATACCTCCGTTTCACCCTTTTGGAAGAGATTAGTGCGACGTTCTATCGATATAAGAGCTCCATTCGGCTGGATGCTACTACATCTTTCCTCAAAGACCTGTCTATCGGTCCTACTCCCAGGACCAGGCAGCATGTACGCATCAGTTTCCTAGATAAAAACCTTCGCGAAGATCACAGCTGGTGTGGAAACTGCATTTTCAATCATTGGCACCATCATAGAAGAATGCTAGGCAGGGCGGAACCGAACAAGCGGGCTTGGCACAGGTGGCAGTACTGTGTGGAATTCTACAGAGCTTGATAGAGTAGGATCTACTAGTGAGAGAAGTTCAAGAGCAGTCGAGGGTCATCAGACAGCTTCCATTACAGCCTCCCGGAGCTGTCTTAGATTGTTGATATCTTCAGGGACAACCAAATCAGAGAAGTCATAATATTATATAAGCTCTATTCGAGTCTACATCAGCACTACATCTCGTATGTGTATCGCGTCTACCTAATTGGATGACCCGCGATGATTCCCATCTGGTACTAGCTCCATTGTGACTGTGAATTTCCAGTGCCCCACACCCCACCATTGCAACTCAATTGCAGTGCTGAGCTCTCACAAAACGCAACCCGCAACCCACAATGGACGCCCAAATCGACGAGTGGAAGACGCGAGCGGAGGGTTTCAAGCCGCTCAATCTCAAACAGATCGAGCCGTTGCTCGGCGAACTCGATGCCCACCTTACGCTGCGCAGCCACGTCGTAGGCTACACGCTTACCGACGCCGACACGACTGTTTGGAAGACAATTCGCGAGAATCGCGTCGCCCACGCATACATTAAGCAGAACTTGATGCCGAATCTGTGTCGCTGGTTCCGCTACATCGAGGAAGCATACCCGCAGCAGGCAACGCTGCCAGAGCGCCCGGCCAAAGCAAAAGACGAGAAGAAGGGCAGGGAAGGCAAGACCGACGATGGTGCCAACTATGACATTGGTCTGCAGGATGTTGGCGACGGGACGGGCATTGTCACGCGTTTCCCTCCAGAGCCTTCGTAAGTGTTTGTCGACGGGGTAAGTAGGACCATGACTGACATGCATAACAGAGGCTATCTCCACGTCGGCCACGCCAAGGCAGCTCTTCTCAACGATTACTTTGCGCACGAGAAGTACAAGGGCACTCTCCTCCTGCGGTTCGACGATACCAACCCCATAAAAGAGAAGCAGGAGTTCCAAGATGCGATTGTCGAGGATCTGGCTCTCATGGGCATCAAGGCCGACAAAGTCAGCTACACGAGCGACTACTTCCAGGAGCTGTATGACTACTGTGTGCAGATGATCAAGGATGGCAACGCGTATGCCGACGACACGCTGCAGGAGAAGATGAGGGACGAGCGCATGAACGGGATACCGAGCGAGCGCCGCGACTCCAGCGTCGAGGACAACCTGGCTCGATTCGAGGAGATGAAGAAGGGCACAGAGGAAGGCATCAGGTGGTGCATTCGGGCCAAGATCTCCGTCGACGACCCCAACAAAGCCATGCGCGACCCCGTCGTCTACCGCTGCAGCCCCGAGGTCCACCATCGCACGGGCGACAAGTGGAAGATCTACCCTACGTACGACTTCTGCTGCCCCATCATCGACGCTCACGAGGGCGTGACCCACGCTCTACGCACGACCGAATACAACGACCGCGACGCACAGTACCAGTGGATCCTGCAGGCGCTGAAACTCCGCAAAGTCCACAACTGGGGCTTTGCGCGCTTGAACTTCGTCAAGACACTACTGTCGAAGCGCAAGCTCACGCGCATAGTAGATACCGGCTTCGTCGACGGCTGGGACGACCCGCGCATGCCGACCGTCCGCGGAGTCCGCCGCCGTGGCGTCACCGTTGCCGCCCTCCGTGAGTTCATCCTCAAGCAAGGCCCCTCGAAGAACATCGTCAACCTAGACTGGTACAGCTTCTGGGCGACGAACAAAAAACACATCGACCCGATCGCCGCGCGCTACACCGCCATCGCCGACTCCGCCAAAGTGCCCGTCACCGTCGTCGGCGCGCGCGAGGGCGTGCTCACCGAGGAAAAGGACAAGCACGCCAAGTACACGAACCTGGGCAAGAAGAAAGTCGTCTTCAGCTCGTCGATCGTGCTCGAGCAGGCCGACGCCGCGTCGTTTGAGCAGGACGAGGAGATCACGCTCATGAACTGGGGCAATGCGATTGTGCGCAGCATCTCGCACTCCATCAACCCGCTCGCCCAACCCGCGGGCCTCAAGACGGTGACGGGGCTCGAGCTGGAGCTGCATCTGCAGGGCGATGTGAAGGCGACGAAGAAGAAAGTCACGTGGCTGTCTACCGACCAGAATCTGATTCCGGTGGAATTGGTCGAGTTTGATTATTTGATTACGAAGGATAAGCTGGAGGCTGAGGATCGGTTGGAGGAGTTTTTGAACCCGCAGACGAGGTTTGTGACGAGGGCGGTGGCGGACGCGAATGTGGCGGAGTTGAAGGAGGATGATGTTATTCAGTTTGATCGGAAGGGTTATTTTAGGATTGATAGGGCGTTTAGGCATGGCGAGGCGGTTGTGGCGTTTAATATTCCGACGGGGAAGAGTAAGTAGAGGGGGTGGGGGAAGGACGTGTGTGTGGGGAAAGATGTATATGTAGGAGCGATGTGCGAGTGAAAAGTAAATGTAGCTACAAAGTTAGGGATGAGATGATCGTGTGAGTGGGATACGCTGCTTGTTGACGTGACGTGAGATGGTGGTTGTCGTGATCATGCAATCTGATCAGACGAATGGGAGGCAGCCCGCAAGACAGTAGCCTGCCTTCTTGGGCCTATGCATGCAATTCGAAACATATAGAGCATTCCCTAACCTTCGTGCATGCAGAGATTGACCTGCAGTGTAGTGTCCGTCGTCCCGCTTTCCGCAGCTCCGCGGCTCCAGGGCTTGTTGATCGTGTAGCCTGCTCGCTGGTTTCGATGTACAAATCGAGCGTGGCCGATATTGGTAAATGATGGCAGAGCGATAGTTCGTTTATGGTGGGTAGCCGAATTTTGAGGTCTGGGAGTTGGGAGGGGTGGGATGGGATAGGATGGGATGGGACGGTATGGAGGTGAGATGAATTGGGATTGGGATGGGATGAGATGAGACGAAGAGATTCGTGGTCCGATATTAGTAAATGTTTTGGGTCTGATATGGAAATGGATGGATAGGGAGCTTTGTTGGGCAGGCTTTGGGCGGCTGCAGGAGTGTAGGATGTAGAGATAGATACGGATATGGAAATGGTGATTGGTTGTAGTCTGGGGTGGAGAGGGAGAGGGAGATGAGCGCGTGGGATGTTGAGGGCGGTAGTGGTGGGCCGCGTGCCAGATGCTGTAGTGGGTTCCAGGTTCTGGATGGTGAAGATCAGTGGGCTTGTAGGAAGTTGGAGACATGTTAGCTGAGAACAGGTCTGATTTAGAGAGGTAGGTGCATTGCAGAACAGGCTGCCTAGTCGCAGATAGGGCGTTGTTGAAAGTTGTTGAAACAGGATATAAATTTATAAGGAAACGTGCTGTCTGCTTCTTGCTCAGAACCATCAGGGCGAACAAAGGCGATGTCGTGATTCGTAACGTCGGAAAAACAAGATTTGTCTCTACTCTGTCAGCCCAGTACCACATCGATGGCTTCGAAACCTTGCGCATCCCAGACTTGTTTTATGACTCTGCCACATGCTTTGCGATAAGCTATCCCATCAATCCACTCAATCCAGAGGACGTTGTACCATTCGTAAAACGAGGTGCGATCCCCTAGCCTGCTGCGATCCGCATCTTCATCAGATATGAGAGGCTCATGATTGTTGGTGCAGGCCTCGCGTACTCGTTTGACGTATCTGGCATGCCTCAACTCCTCCATGAATCCACAGTACTCCCAGGTCTTCGCGTCCTCACGAAGCCGAAACTCGCCTTGTCCTCCCGAAATCGCTACGAGCTCCAAAAGACCATCTTCTTCAGTCTCTTCGGCCTCTATTGCGTGCAAACGAAGCATCCCAGCTAAATCTCCGTGCTTGTCCTGCAAAAATATTCCTGGGTACTCAGGGTAGGTGTTCGAGGGGAAATTTTGCATCGGTACGTCGGTGAATACTGGGCCTTTGTGGAGGTACCCGCGTCGCGCGCGAAAGTGCAAGAAGTGTGGTTGTGAATTTTGCAATGGGCCGCTGTTTTCCATAGGAATCGGATATAAGAAATTCATATTCGTGGGAGTATGATGGTATCGAATTGGCTCATGGTACTCCGCGAGGTCGCGTTCCTCGGTATCTGAATCCCATTTCTCGAGCTCCCAATCAGCCGAATCGAGACCCGAGCTTTCTATCTGAAGCCTCTTTTTAGCCGTCCAGTCCTCTGATCGAGGTGTAGCCCAATCCTCCCACTTAGGATGTAGCTTATAGTACTCATGGTAGCTGTTGTTGACTACTGGTCCGGCGATGGCTGATTCTAGACTCTTATACCAAGTTGTTGTTGGGAAAGTACTCGCCGTGTCCCATGGCCAGCTATTGTCTGGTCTTGGGAGCCCGTAATTCCACATTCGAAGGTCCAGCCTTCCTTCCCACCCAACCCAGGACCAGCTTGGCATCAAATCTGATGACTTTTCGGACACTCGACGACGTGAAGAACCGAGAGGTTGCCATAGAAGCGCAACGTCGAAGTAAAGCTCGGGAAGACCTTGTAGGAAGCCTCCTTGAAAATAAGGGTCGAAGGCTCCTATGACCCCAATAAATGCCGCCAACGCATCAGAGTCGTGGGTCAGACGTCTCTGGTTGTACTCAAGTATTAAATGACCATATCTTCTCATATCTGGCCACGAGAGCTTCCCCTGACTGGTGCTCAAGTACTTGTAAGGTAGGGTGTAGATAGCAGAAAGTGGTATTGGCAAGGAGTATCTGGCGGACATACTCTCTTGGGAATCGTTTTGTTCACACTTCCAGATGATGGTAGCCTCAATGAATATGAGTAGGCGCCTCGAGAAATGATACTCGTTGAATGTCCATCCTCTTGTAAAGTAGTGCTTCGGAAATGTCCCCCTGCGGACAGTAACAAATTGCTGAGATGGAGAGATTTCGATAACGTCATATGGTCCCCTTCTTCGTGGAAGGCCACCGGGCAGGCCTCCTAATCCATGATCGGAAGTACGTCCATCCGCTGCCACGATAGTTATGGATGCGCTCGAGTATATCTTCAGCATCTGTGGTACTAGTCTTGACACATCCTCGGGATTGTCCTGAACGATGCATAATTGATCGACCCAGAGGTAACGAAAACCCAGACCTTTGGTGAGAAGAATCGCGTCATGAATGGTGCGAGGTATTTGATCCATGTGATTCTTCAATACCCCAGGAACTCGCAGATTATCTTTATTCTCAAGTCTCAACTGCAATTTTGCTCCACTTTCGCCCCAAACGTAGCTGAGAGCCAGGAACGACTCCTGGATGTTGGATTCGCGAAGGCAATTGTCGTGAGCATCAATGAACACCATGTCCAGTTTTGCCATATCACCTATCACTGGGGGCAGCTCGGAAGTGCGGCGGCAGCAATCCTCATGATTTCGGCTGCAGTCATCCGCCCATTGCTTGATTTCGTCCAGGTCAAACCATACGGGATGCAGGTTCATCTCTGTTCGCCAGTTCTGAGATTCAGGTAAGTAGTCCATGTAGTAGTCGAAGTCTGCAACAAACCCTTCGTCTTTCTGGATGTAAAGTCAGATATTCGATGTTATCGTTACTATTCTTATGATCCGAAAGTCGACTGACCTCAGCGGTCAAATGATAGGTCTTGCGCCCAGTATAGCGCCGAATAATGCAGCTTATCTGACCCTGTTGTTCTTGTGAAGCTGCTACATTCTCCAGTAGCCCGAAGATCCCCTGGCACGTCTTGCAATCTCTCCGGTCTCGGAGGTCTGACAGCCGGCCTAGCTGTTGCGCGAATGCAGCGGTGGTCCCAAACTGTGCTGGTTGGGATACCCAACATTGGTGAGACCGTATCAAAACATCAACGGAGTTTTCTTCCGTCATATGCTCGAAAAGATTACTATGTATGCACTCGTTGTATTACTTTTTGGTGAACCCCCAAGTAGCTCGTGGTGAGGAAGGATCGCGGTGAGGAAGGCTCGCTGGGTAGAATTTTACAATCGGCTCGCTATGAACATTCTCTGGGCTTGGCAATTTAACCCCATAAATGCGCTTGTCTAATCAAGGAGTTGGAGTCTGTTGATTGCAGCTGAGGGGTGTTGGATGTTGTTGCCTACCGGAGTAATAGAGCTGGCAGGCTGACAGATTACCGTGTCCGTGCGCGGAATGCGCGGATTCGCGCAATGCGCCGAACCCCCCTAATGCGCACCTGCAAACTTGAGGCTATAGAGCTATATACAATAGCTATTATTATAAGATAATTTAGTAGATTACTCTATAGGCCTAGATAATAGTAGTATCTTATATAAATTAATTATATAAAGTTACTATTCTACTACTATAGATAGTATAGGTATAAGGTGCTATAAGAGGCTCTATAGTAATAATACTATACTCTATAGCTACTATACTATAATTCTATTTCTTTCTTAGTACTAAAAACTATAAGGCCTTATACTTACCTTTTTAGAGTAATTATATAGCTTTCTTAGCGTTATAAGCTTACTTATTGTACTTTCTTTAAGCCTTATATTTAGCTACTTTCTAGACCTTCTTAGCTTTAACTTACTTATACTTTTCTTTCTTTCTTATCTACTACTTATACTTCTTCTAAGTAATCTTCTTATTATATAGCTTATTAGCGTGCCTAAGCTTTACTATCTTAGCTTTTTTAATTTCTTTTATCTTCTATTTCTATTATTTAGTTCTTTTATTAGACTATACTTTCTCTACTCTATAAAAAAAGTAGAACTTAGCCCTACTATAATAGTCCTTATAATACTAGAACTTAAAACCTTTACTCTTATTTTTATACTTCTTTTAAGTTTTAAAAACCTCTATAAGGTACTAATTTTTATAGTAGAAGAGCTAGTTCTAGACTAAAATATAGTAGAGTAAGCGGCTAATCTTTCTTAGCTTCTTACTAGTCTAATCTCTAACTACTTTCTATAATAGAGTCTCTATTTTAAGCTAATTCTTACTAGAATAGACTAAAGAAGAGCTTATACTACTATTAGAGGCCTTAGAAGTATTCTTAGTAAAGTATTAGAGAATTATATTAGACTAGAAAGGTAATATACCTATTACTTTAAAGAACTTAAATATTAATCTCTAAGTAAATATACTTATCTAGGCCTTCTAGAATAGGTAAAAAAAGTTACTCTTCTTAATTACTAATAGTCTCTAGCTACTATAAAGATATATTATAAGCTTTTTTAAGTAGGTAGTTAATAGAGGCTTAAATATTACTTTATTAAGTAGCTATAGTATATAGATTAAATAAAAAGAAAGTATAGCTAGAAGTATCTTATTCTAATTATAGTAGTTAATAAAGTCTATTATTATATAGGAGCTATAGCTATTAAGGATTAATAGATAGTACTTTTTTTAAGCTTTAGTCTTAGAAAAGGAATTAAATACCTATTTAAGCTAGGCTACTTCTAAATTATTATTAATCTAGCCTATTTATAATAAGAAAATAAGTATAAAGTATACCTCTAGCTTAATTTTCTCTATCTAGCTTAATTAGATAGTACTATTAGTAGACTTACAGAGAAGGCTAAAGAATAAAGCTTATCTATTACTTATTATATATAAGAAAGATATATAGATATCTTTAACTAAGTAAATAATAAGTATAAGATTATAAGGCTTAGGAAAGATATATTAATATAGAATAATAATATATAAAATAAAATTAGATTATTAGGTTATATAATCTACTAAAATACTAAAGATACTAAGAAGAATAGTAGTATAGTATAGTGCCCTACTAGCTATACTAGAAATACTAGAATACTAGATAGAGTAGTAGATATAGTTACTTAGTATAGACTTAACTAGCTCTAGAATATAAAAAATAGAAGTATATAAGGATACTTCTTTATAGATAGTTCTAGCTCTTTATAGCTATTTATAAAATTATAGTTAGCTCTTTTAAACTAAAGCCTTTACCTTATAAGTTACTTTGCTATAATTTCTAACTTATTACTTAACCTTCTATAGTTAAGTTAAACCTCTTTAGTATTATTATTTATCTTATATTTATTATTAACTAAATAATTATAGTTCTAATCTACCTTAGATTATAATATTA
>MU004517.1:0-54904 GCA_010405375.1 Lophiostoma macrostomum CBS 122681
TATAAAAGAAAGCAAGTACAGCGCGAAGGAGTACTAACAGCTAACAAGGGCCTACGGCTAGCTACTCTATAGGACTTTAGAGCGTGCAGTAATAGGAAGAAGGCGAAGAAGAGGGTACGCGCTAATAAGGGCGAATTAACTTAACGGTGCTATAGACGCTGCAGCAAGTCTAGGTACAACTTGTATACCTGTAAGTAAGCTATAAAAGTAGATTCTAAATAGAATAGCCTACTACAATTTCTAATAATTGTTTATATACGTTCTATACTATTATATAGAGTATAGGTTTTAGTAGGGTCTTGGTAGAGTGTCTAGCTCGCCTGTGTGTCTAGCTCGCCCATAAGGTACGTTATAGTATAAGAGAGTTCTAATAGCTAAGAAAGGCCTACAGCTAGCTACTCTATAGAAGTTTAGAGGCTGTAGTAATAGGAAGAAAGTAAAGAGAAGGGCGCGCGCTAATAGAGGTAAATTAACTTAACAGCGTTGTAGACGTTGCAGCGAGCCTAGGCATAATAAAATAACTTGCAAGCAACCTGTAGAAGTAGATTCTAAATAGATTAGCCTATTAGAATTTTTAATAACTATTTATAATAGTTATATACTATCGTATATAGTATAGATTTTGGTGGGGGCTTGGTAGAGTGAGTCGCTCGCCCGTATGAGTCGCTCGCCCGTGTAAGTCGCTCGCCCGTGAAGTACGTTATAGAAATTACTAGGTAAAAGTTATATAGAGCTTAGTTATAGTGTTAAGCGTAGGAACGCTAGTATATAGTACTAGCATATAAGGCGGGTACTATAAAAACTGGACTTCCTTGCCGAACGCTAGTAAAGGCGAAATGCGGGGGTAGGGGTTATAATTTGTGGAAAATTCGTTATTAGCTCTTATCAGCGGCTGATCGACGCAGAGCCTCATGCTTCCACTAATCAGCGAGCTTATCTCGCTACTAGCGTTCGGCAAGAGGAGACAATTTTTACGGTAGTCTTATGACGTGGAACGGACCCTGGGAGCTGCACATGTGGAGATCCCGAGGTCTGGTCACTCAAGGCGCAGAGCCAAAGAGTTCAGCTGGGCACGTGGGCTCCCAGTCAGTCACGTACTTTCCCTCCATCTGGGCGTCTGCTCATGGAGCGTCCTCCACTGCCGTAGGACTGTCCTTCTGTTTTACAGACAACTGCGCTTCGAGATAGCTCCTGTCTACCGCGGTCGAGCCACGCTGGCACTGCCCTTACAGCTGCCTTGGGATTCTACGGTTCTCAGGTACATTCTGTACGCGGAAGCCGTGATACAAGGCCAATATTAACAAGAGGACACAATAGAACTGCCACTTCACTCCTCACACTCGAGCTCGGCGGCAGGTTGAAGCATGGAGGACCCACCACGCCTGAACCCTACCCACATATCAAGCTCTCTCGATATACCAACAGAGGAAGAGCGAGGACGCTTCAAACGCCGTCGTCAGGAAACTCCTCGACGAAGTCCCTCGCCCTCTCGCGGCCACGACCGGCCCAGCGGATCGCGGCACCGACACCATCACCGCAACCATCGCCGCGAGTCCTCGTCCCCTTCTCTACTGTCTGGGTCCGACTCAGCGACTCCGCCGCGATCCGCGAAGAAGTATCGGCGGCGCAGAAGCGATGCTGAGCCAGATCATACCTTCCGCGGTCGAGCTCGGAACATTTCGCGATCGCGGTCGCCCATAGTCGAAGGCCACGGGGAAGACGAGGAGGAAGAGGCATATCAAGAAAAGAGGAGGAAGAGAAGCCCGCCGCCGAGTCGACACCGGAGCGAGAGTGCCCTGGATGCGCGCAGACAAAGAAGCCTGCCCAATACGTATATGAAGGGAAAGCGGGGTGGAGAGGGTGCAGAGCCAGGGTATGGGCAGGATGAAGAGAGACTTGTAGCTGTTGCGTAGCGTGAGGAGATCGTGAGCTCAGATGGGATTCACAATTTCAGAATGCATTCATCCTGGCTTAGGAACGGCGTACGGTGGACCGAAGACTGTTTGCCTTTACTTATGAAGACTCTTTATATCCCGACTCTTAAAGGGTATACAAAACCTGCTATGCACCTGCGCAAGTTCCCGAGTAGATCCAAACGCCGGCAATGCTACGTATGTACTAACAACCTCATCAAAGTTTTGTAAACCCGGTGCCGTCCGTTCGAGGGCCGTGGTGGTACGCTACGAGGATGATAAATGTGCCCATCGCGTATCTTTGTCGATCTCGCCGTCCTCACTGCACTACGTCAGGCTCGAGATTACACCCAGCTGTCATTGCTTCTTCGTCACGCACTGTCCCTCCGAAACGTACCTATCACGCGATCGTGTGTGGTGACACCTACCAGTCGTATACCCAGCCACTATTCTGCTCCATGAACTCTGTGCAAGCCTCCTTCAACGATATGTTCGGCCTCAGCTCCCCGATCGTAAGAGGCTCCCGTGTCAAGGGATCAGTGGGACTTCGCTTCAGATGTTCGATGAGGGTCGCGCGTTCGTAACTCCGTCCGTTGCGTGTGACTACTGGGTCGTGCATAATCTCGAAGGTGATACCATCAACTAGATAGTCTGGCACTTCTCGTTTCTGCAGATTCTCCGGATCTGACAACGCGAATGCAGTGCGCAGATCGTTCACGTTCTTCTCCCACTCTGTCCTCTGCTCCGCTCGCTGTTCCTGCGATTCTATCGTGCCGATCTCGCCGGCAGCCGTTCGCTCTTCAATGTCGAAGATAGCCTTCTTGAATCCCTCTTCCAGTTTCGATTCCAGATCTGCGAGCAGATCCGCGCGTCGGCGAATGCGCTCGCGCTCGCGGATGTCCCATTTTGCTTTCTTGCACTTCAGAACGAGTGCGGAGATTGTGGCTGCGTTGTTCGTCTGCTGCGAGGATTTGGTGCAGAGCTCGTACGCCATGAGCGCTGACGAAAGAGCTTCATTGGGGTGGTTGATCGCGATTTGTGCTTGAGCTATTCCGCATCAGTCTGCATCCATACAGGGCCATCTCCATTCTCTATTGACCGTATAGCTAACGGGATGCAAGAGACAGAAAACATGATTTGCGTATTTTTACCTAGGTAGAAGAAAGCCTTCATGTTGTCCTTCAGCAATTCAATACTCCGTATGCTGTCGTCAATGACTCCATCCCATTTCTCCAATTTCAGCCGCGCGTTTGCGCGATTCGTGAAGAGCAACGGGTTCTTGGAGTTCTTCTGGATGGCTTGTGAATACAAGGTTTCGGCGCTGTCATAGTCGCCGTCCTTGAATCTGGCATTTCCTTGGTTCTTGAGTTGCTCTGCCGCATATTCGTTCCCAGGAGGCATAACGCGGTACCATGGGACGTTGGCAATAATAAGATGTCACGCAGCGGAGCTGGTTCGGAGGAGCCCTGGAATGGCGCACGGACAACGCGGGGCGGGGCGCAATTTATGTATCTGGCGCCGTGAGGAACGTTCTGGAAGGCCGATGACTGAGCACAGAGTGAGAGTGGAGGTCAGGTTTCTAGCAGCAAGTGTTCTGAAGGTATTGGTAGCCGGTGAATGCTCTGGGTAATACAACCGGTGAAAGTGAGGAAAGGGAGGCTTGCACAGCCACACCTGGTCGTCCCATAAACTAGGAGCTTGATTGCTAGCGAAGTGGACATCTACATCTACTAAGCATTTCCATTCAATTGCTGTTTCCAGCTTGCAGGACAAGAACCTGTGCAAGGGAGCCCAGAGTCAGAATTCATATTGCTGCACAAAAATTTCGGTGTCCCCCCATTCTTTGGTTTGATGTCAATGTCCTTGAACTTCAAGCCAGTGCAGGGCGCAGCACTGGAACAGTGGATACCAGCGGCAACGTTGTATCTCGAGGTACCGGTGATGTTCTCCCATAATACATCCGAGATTTTCAATCTACTGGAGTCGCAATTGGAATACGAGTAGATGCAGGGCGAAATGTAGAGGGGCTGGTTCACATCCTGGAAATAAACGTTGCGAAAAGTGACATTCCTGACGTGTCCTCCAGAAGCGGGATAAGTCTTGATCCATGCTGCGTTTGAAGAGTGGATAGCTGTGATGTCTTCGAAGACTACATCGTCGACGTAATCTATGGCATTGTTTCCGATTGAACCAATACACGCGCTGCCGCTCTCGTGGCAGGTCACGTTCTTCACATAGACATTGCTACTATTTCCTTTTATCGAGATGCAGTCCTACGGGTGTCAAATTTGAATCAGATTTTGCTTGACGTTGCACGACTTACATCTCCGCATGTGACAACCCAATTCTTGATCGTGATGTCCTTGGAGTTCCAAGAATCGAATCCGTCCGTGTTCACAGTGCTCCATTGTGAGTTTGAGGTCGCATTCATATCCAGGTTGGTCATAGTTATGTTCTGCGAGTAAGCAACAAATGTATGCCTGATGTACGATTAGCTACTGATACAATAGTGTGTTAGAATCTGTATTGTAACCCCTTACCAAAACTGTGGTTGTCTCCATGTGATTCCGTCGACGAAGAAGCTATTAGCCTTCCACAAGGTGAAGGATATCGGCCGACCTGCTTGGTTCCCATTATTTCGATTCTGATCGTACCACTTCTGTCCGTTGCCAAAGAAAAGCGCTTGACCGTGTCCTCTTATGGCAACATTTGTCCCACCAAGTCTGAAAGCGGTTGATCGTTGCGCATAGGTGACTGAGATGCTGTTTTTCAGCCAGTACTGGATGTCGTCGTTCTGTTGAAATGAGCAAGGGAGTTGTATTCGAGCTACAGAGCGTGGGAGTAGTACTAACCCAAGTAAGATGACCTCTGATAGAGATGTCGCAGTTCTCCAGATTCAGATAATCCATAACCTTCGCAATCGTGTAATCGCCCTCTGTAATCTCGATTTGGCCGTTCTTACCACACTGTTTGAAGGCGTCCATGATGAAAGTACTGTCATCCTTCCCACCGCTGGGTGTAACTGTGCACAATGAGCCAGTTTTGTTCATTGCCCCAAAAACTGGGATGGCGATGAGAAGCAGAAGCTGCAGGAGTGTGAAAGCCGCCATCATGCTTCGTTAGAGACCAATTGCAAACGCATACGGCATAGAATAGCTAAGACAGAGGGTCTTTCTTATGATATCCAATGTTACAGCCTTCCACTGCCCCGCGAAGGATAACAGGCAAACGGGTATGATGTTAACCGGTTGTTTTACATCTCCTTTCCAATCAATTATACCTATCGAATGGATAGAAAAGCAGTCATTGGTGGGATAACTCAAAGGCAGAGACTGTCGCATTGTGACAACAGCCATGGTTGGTTAACCGGTTGCTATTTGGAAGTACGAGACGAAAGACATATATTGATATTGGGAGGTCCAGGATGGGGGTAGTAGACTACTCGGCAATTGACAAGACCCAAAACGAAGACGAAGATCGCGGAACAAGAGCTAATGGCCCAATAAAATTCGAAAGCATCAAAGAGTAGCGATCTGACAAGGTATACGCTGCGCTATTAGCTACGACGCGAAGTTGATACGGTGATCTGCTTGAGGCTTCGGATGCGGTCGCCCAAAAGTAGAGTGTATGAAGCACACCTGAGGCAGGCCTTCAAAGGCTCTCAGGTCCATTGTAGCTAGCATAAGGCTGTACGACGTAGGAGGGAAGCTAACCTTGGAAGGCTCGGGGTTGTAGAAACATGGGATGACATAAGCAGCTGAACGTCACCCAAAATGGTTGCTGTTGAAACTCGAACTCTCAACAGCCATTGAACTACCACGAGGATCTACATGGGCTGCTGGATACTGCCGCTATCATGACCAAGGCCGCCCAAATGCGCGCGCTCCGTCTGCGGCCGTCAATCCTTCACCGACGGCCTCCGCATCAGTTCCGCAGCGCCACGAGACCTGCTTCAACCGCCAGCGAAAGAACCAGCGAAACCATTCGCGAAGCCGCGACGAACGCGCGATCGGGAGCGACGAGAACCAAAAACTTTGTATATGGATCAATACTCTCTGTTGGTTTTGCCTTTGGCTATCTTTATGTTACAGATACCCGGGCAAGCATCCACGAATGGCTTGTTGTACCAGTCCTGCGCCAAATATACCCTGACGGGGAGGACGCCCATCATGCGGGTACAGCTATGCTGAAGGCTTTGCATGCATTCGGACTGCATCCCAGAGAACGGGGCCACCCGGACGCGGCAGGGGATCTGGAGGTGCAGATATTCGGGCACACATTGAACAATCCCCTGGGGACTTCTGCGGGCATCGACAAGGGCGCGGAGGTCCCATCAGCACTCCTCGCTCTTGGTCCTGCAATCGTCGAAGTTGGGGCAGTCACACCTCTTCCCCAGTCTGGGAATCCGAAACCGCGAGTCTTTCGTCTACCGTCGCAAAATGCACTGATCAACCGCTATGGCTTCAACTCCGAAGGCGCAGAGATGGTGGCTATGCGGCTTAGACAGCGAGTGAGAGAGTTCGCCTATCATCTAGGTCTTGGCATCGATGCAGAAGCCGAGCGCATAGTCTTAGATGGGGAGGCTGGTGTACCGCCTGGGTCTTTAACCCCTGGGAAGCTCATGGCAGTACAAGTCGCTAAGAACAAGGACACATCCGAGCATGACATCGAAGCTGTGAAGCGCGACTACTGTTCGGCAGTCAACCACCTTGGAAAATATGCAGACATCATCGTCGTCAATGTATCGAGTCCCAATACTCCAGGTCTCCGCGCTTTGCAAAGCGTGGAGCCATTAACGCATATCCTTAACAGCGTTGTCTCCGCAGTCAAGCAGGTTGACAGGAAAACCAAGCCCGTAATCATGGTCAAAGTCAGTCCCGATGAAGATTCAGAAGAGCAGGTCTCGGGCATATGCGAAGCTATCTGGGAGTCGGGGGTTGATGGCGTAATTGTAGGAAACACCACAAAGAAGCGCCCGGACCCTATACCGAAAGGATACTTACTACCGCAGAGCGAGGCTAACTTATTGCTGGAACAAGGAGGATACTCTGGACCGCAAATGTTCGAACGCACGCTTGCACTGGTGAAGAAATACCGGAAGACGTTGGATGACGGCCCGAAACAGCTGCCACCAGCGCCGTCATCTTCAACAACTTCTGCGAACAGGGATCGACCTGTCGCGGGACACTCAACAGGAGACGAGCCGGCGGCCTCGATCGTGGAAAAGATCGAGTCTGCAACCTCCAAGGACGACGGAGCTTCTCAACCCACAACCTCATCTAACCCAAAGGTATCAGCCGACATACCCTCCGAGCCGAACCCCATACCCTCCAACCCAGATGACCTTACCGAAACTACTCCAACGCTATTCTCGCCGTCATCAGCACCTTCTTCTTCTACTTCATCCTCTGCCCCACTCACACCTGCGCCTATCAATGCTGCACCCGCGCCTATCACTCCTCCATCTCGCAAAGTCATATTTGCTACTGGCGGTATCACAAATGGGCGACAAGCGCGCGAAATACTAGATGCAGGCGCCAGTGTAGCCATGGTCTACACTGCACTCATCTACGGCGGGGTTGGGACGATCAGTCGTATCAAGGAGGAGATGAGAAGCGAAACCCGCAAGCGAAGAAAACAGGGATGATATGTATATGTCTACAGTGTAATGTATGAAACCGAGTTCGGCACCATGGCACGGCGACATTTATATCAAATGCATGAGAAGTTAAAAGACCACCATTTCCGGTGAACACATGAACGCCTGATATGACTCTCGCCCGAGCACAGAATGCAGGTTCAGTGACCTACCACCTTTCAAGAAACGAAACATGCGTTCACTGCCACTTAAATATTCCCAGCCGTCCTCGGAGGTACACTCGAATCGACAAACGGATCTTGAGCCGGTGCCGAATCTGCAAATGGGTTTTCCTCCGTCTCGTTCGTCTCAGCTTTGGCCCTGGGCTTCCCAGACGGATCGCTAAGCTCGATATGCTCCCAATCACCTCCCAACTCCCTACCAGTGTTGTGAGCCGGGACGGGAGACGCAGGGAGAGGAACAGCGACTGGCGCTTCGTAAGCAGGCACGATAGCTGGAGCAGTGGCAGAGCGTGTATTGAAGTCTGTGCCGGACTCAGGGTGCGTAGGCGGGATTGGGGCGAGTTCGAGATCATTCTGGCGGTCGTTTGCAGCGCGGTTTTCTTTGAGGTTGAGGACCATGGCGACGAGTGCGTTGACGATGTACGCTATGATGCTGGTTTACGTCAGAAGGATAGTACCAAATGCACTGCAAACAGCGTCTCTGAGACACGCAGCGGAATGCTCCTTCAGGACAAGGATAGTGGCACAAACAACTTACAAGAACGCTTCCGCAATCGCCACAGCAATCCTGGCAATCGCCAACCGATGCCTCACAACATGCGCCTTCCATAATTCTTCCACGCCCGCGTACTCGCAAATCGGCCATCCGTACGCGATGTGCGTCCGATCGACGCTGATCAGATTGAACATGTACCAGCTGATACCGAAGGCAAACAGAATGCTTGTCATCACGATCAGCGCCGCTCTATTCGCGTACCCGCGATACAGTTTCCAGAGCAGGTCGAACGTCAAGGCGACGACCCCGAGCGGCACGAGGACAGCGACGATGACGGTGTAGCTAGATATTCCGATTTAGTAAAAATGCACTTCTGTCTCTACTTTGCATCGCGGTTTCCACTTTCAGTGAATCATGGGGTGAAGGACGCGAACGTACATGTGGTCATAATTAACATCTAAACTCAACAACCTCGCGCCATCTCTCTGCATTTCCTGCAGCGTGTTTCTTGTTTGGCCATACCCCGTGAAAGTGAGCGGCCGTTGCCAGTCCTCCAGTTTGAAGGAGCCCGCCGGCCCATCGCTCGCGCGTCTGCACTGGAAGGTGTTCGGAATACGACGTAGGCTGTCAGCGGCGGCGATACCGAGCCCGAATTGCGCGATGGCAGTCAGGAAGAAGGCGACGGCGAGGTAAATGCCCAGACGGGTGTATTTGGGCCATCGTGTTGAGCCTCCTGCGTGCCAGAGGGCGGCCGTGTAGGTGCCGCGTGGTAGTAGTCTTGGTGCCATGTTGCTGGAGGTTTGAAAGTGAAATAAATGGAGGTATTCTGGCGAAGAGACGCAGCGGTGTTGTAGCCTTTTATTAAAAAGACTGAACTATGGTTGACGATGGTCGAAAGTGCGGGACGAAGCAGCGGAGCCGTGGGTGGTTTCTAGTTGCCAGCAAAGTCTAGTATGTTCGTGAAAGCCTGCCGGTCGTCACTATGCCTGGGAATAGTAGTACATTCACCGGTACAGTCGTGAAGGCCATGTTAATGGTGAATACGTGGCCGCATTAGGAACGACCCGTTGTCCCAACGAGTTGCTGTTTAAGGGTAACGATGACTTGGAAATACGGAACGGATGACGAGGAGAACATTTGACAGCTACAGAGAATGATTTGAAGCAACGCTTCCTATTCAAGTGCAAATACATGGTAAATCCAAAATCGTAAACAAGGTACCGCTTTCTCAAGCATGCGCTCGAAGCACAAAAGCATCTACATGCGGCTGCGTGGGTAAGACGGGTACCACGTCGGCCGCAATTGGTCAGGGAGTTTGTTGCCATACTTGTCAGTCCTATAATCCTCCTTTTCCTCCAGCCAGACCTAAGCCTGGTCAGTACCGTCCCATATTCTTCGAAAAGGAACTCACTTCACGCTCATAACCGTAGTCGTCCATTCGCGGTCCTATTTGGGGATTCAGCACAAGGTCGTCTCCGAAACCAGGGTCGCCCAGAAACCTACGTCCATATTCGGCGGCGCCCGAAGGCTGAGGTGCTCCGTATTCCGCATACTCCCCGTATTGAGGCCTGTACGGTCGGCGCGCATTGCTTTCCATGAAGGTATCGCGGTCTGGGACGCGGTCCTCAAAGGAGTCCGGACGACGGGGCAGGTTGCTGTCAAATCGTCTTTCTTCATAGCGCTTCTCATCGTAGTAGCCAGGACCGCGCTCGGTGTACTGAGCCTCGACATGGCGGGGATCGCGCAGGTCCCGCTGGATGTGCAGCTCGCGCTCCTCCACACGGCCACCTCGAGGGTCGTAGTGACGGTCCTCGTAGTATCGCTCTTCATGACGTGGGTCGCGGCGCTCAACGTACGTCTCGCGCTCTTCGTAGCGATCTGGTCCACGTTCGCGATCGTTGTAGACCTCGCGCTCCTCATAACGACGGGGACCACGCTCATCGCGCTCAATGTACACATCGCGTTCTTCATAGCGGGGCGGGGCACGATCATGTTCGATGTAGACATCGCGCTCCTCGACAACCCTTCGCGGATCACGGTCGTGCTCCACATAGACATCCCGCTCGACGTAACGATCGGGTCCCTCGTGTCTGTCACGCCCCTCGCGTCTGATGTCGATATCGATCCTTGTATCGTGTCTATCATGCTCATGCTCATGTTCACGCTCGCGGCGGTGTTCATGGCGATGCTTCTCCCGCTTCTCGACCGGCTCGAGCGAGGTCAGGAAGCCGATGACCTCGGTCAGGCTCGCATGGGCGACATTGACTTCCTTCTCCCTGTTCTCCAGCTTCTCCTTCTCGCTGAGAAGCCATCGGAGCCTGTGCCGCACCCCAACCCTTCTCCCCTCTTCAATGTCTCCACCCACGCGCTCTGTCAGCGGCGTGATGTTTTCGAGTGCACCGCGTACATCTCGCATGGCGCCGTAGACCCATTTTGCCTTTGGCGGGTTGGCTTCGAGGGCATCCTTGACCTCGGGAACGGTGAGGAGCCGCTTGACTTCGTCGAGGTCGGAGCGCACACGGCTGATCAGGCGCACGTAGACAGCGTTCGAGGGCCCAACATCGCGGACACGCTTGGCTTTGTACAGAAATTCTGAGAATTTGTAGGCGCCTCCGACGGCAGCAGCGGCGGTCCCGAGGCCGAGCAGCTTTGCGGCTTCATGCTTCGGCATGGCGGGCAGTCGGCAGTGGGAGCGGTAGGTATCTGGACGGGGGCGTGTGCGAGATCAATGGGGTCTCTGAGCGCGGATGGAGCTGCACTCGCACTCTGGGAGCATTACGGGCCCCTCGCTGTGGGTGGGTGCAAGTGTTGTTGGCGGCCAGGAGCTGTGTTGTCAGGTCAGCTCCTGAGCTTCGCGGGTGGCTGGGATGCGTCCCACGCTAGCACCCATAGGGAAGTCTATACACAAAGCTCCAATCACAGCATACAAGTTGACATTCAGCTTCAGCTCGCACTCTGAGGTGATTCTCGCTCATCTATATACTCTCCGATCCATCTCCGTACTTGGCGACAAAAGCCATCACCTTAGGATCCCCAAGGTTGAGCTCGCTGGCCTCGCTCTTCAGCAGCTCCTGCTCAGCGAGCTCCAGTTCCTTATCAGTCTGCTTCAAGTTCTCCTCTAGCTTAGGATCTGTCAAGTAGACCTGTGCATACGGCGCATGCAAGTACAGTGCACTCAGTATCGCACTCTGGTCACCGTATGCCTTCTCCAACCGGTCTGCTAAGGTGTCGTGCATAGACGTGGATACAGCTGTGAATTGGTCCCTCAACTTCTCGTTCTTTTCCATCTGAAACCTCGTCAGATTTTCTCTCAAAGATTCGATGCTGTCTTGACTGAAAAACACTCCGGCGTGTCGAAGGGCTTCTTGGAGAACCGGAGGCAGATCTAGAGACTTGGACGGCTTCAACTTCACTGGCGGGAAAGCTGCCCTCGAGTCAGAAGTCCCACGCCGTGGTAGAGTTGGTCGGGCTTCGGTGACTGGTGCTATTGTCCGCGCTGACGCTGCAGAGCTAATGTGACCAAGGGTTTGGTGAAATTCATCCACGTCCGTCATATGGTTGGCAATGGTGTCAAGGCGTTTTTGCATGAACTCCAAAGTTGACAAGACCTAGTCTAGTCAGCGGTGTTTTGCCCAGTGGATCGAAACACATACGTAGTTAGTCCAAGCGGCTTTCGTCTGCGATTTCTCCCTCGCTTTACGTTCTTTGACGTCGTTTAGTGGCTTCCTCAGTTCGTGTTCTACCACCATTTCGGCCACAGAGGCAATCTCAGAGTTCAGTGTCTCCAGCTCAGCCCGAAGTGCATCTTTCTGCTCCTTTAGCTCGCTCTCTGGTGTCTTTAGTAGACTATCCGGAGTGTCTTTATGCACGCTGTTCAGATAGACCGTCTCTACCCTAGCCTTTATCTCAGCAGTTTGGAATGAGATGATGGCGTTGCACCATTGCTCAATTGATTCTTCATCTTCGTTCTTTGCAGGTTCGGTAAGAAGTTTAGAAACAATTCCGGGCAAGGCAGTGAGTATCTTGTCATCTGAAGCAAGTCTTTCCGTGATGTAGCTCTTCAAAGCGAGTTTATCGGTATCAATATCCCGTTGTGAATCTTGCAACTGCTCATTTATCGAAGCGAATGCATCGTCCACCTACATACGGGTTTAGTAGCGAAGCCTGGGTCAAAGATAGACTCACTTACAGCAAGATCTAGTCGAGCCTTCTCTTGATGCTCCTTCCGTCTCCGCTCATTTCTCGTGTGCTCGACCGCCAAATTCGGCTTGTCAAGAGCCTTCAACGCCATCAAGGCATCGCGTTGAGCTTCGAGAACCTTACATTGCTCTTCGATCACAGCTGTAGAGCTTTGCAAACTTTCAATCGCTGAGGAGACCTCGTTGTCCAAGATGGGACGGATCGGATCATCTTCATGCTCGAATTGACGTAGAACGCCTTTTCGTTTGAGACTATGATACCTATAACACATGTTAAAATGATTTGTATCAAGAGCATAGGATCATTGTACAAATCTAATTCCTGCCTCGTCAAAAGCGTCTCCTCGTTCAAATACTCCTGCACCCACGCAGCAGTCTCACGCTTCGAGTCGTCTTCTTCAAAGGCAGCGAGCACAGCATCAAGATCAACATGAAGATTCCGTTCCTCCAGCGCATTCAACAAAAGGTGAGCTGCTGCTTCTTCGGCCATTCTTGTGTGTTGATGTTGTGCCTGAGAGTCCAGCAGGCTGTTTCCCCATCTGGCCGGAATACGGTAGGCAGAACTAGCTAATCACGCAAGCGCGTTCACCCAGAGCCTTACGCGTTTCGCGTAGATATATTCCTGCACAATACCCAACCTTTACGCAATTCTCCAATTACCCATCCTGATGACTGCCAACATGTCTTCCGCCGGTGTCGAGCCCGTTATTACCTCGTCTGACCCCCCTTCCACCACGACAGCCACCTCAAAGCCCACCCCATCCGCCCTCTCATCCCCCGACCACGAAGAACACCAATACCTATCTCTAATCCGCGAGATCCTATCCACCGGCGAACACCGCCCAGACCGCACCGGCACCGGCACCTACGCCATCTTCGCCCCCGCCCAGCTCAAATTCTCCCTCTCAAAACCCTCGTCCTCGTCCGATCCCTCCGCCCCACCAACCCTAATCCTGCCTCTCCTAACCACAAAACGCGTCTTCCTGCGCGCCGTCATCGCCGAGCTGCTCTGGTTCATATCCGGCAACACATCCTCCGCCCCGCTCTCCGCCGCGGGGATCAAGATCTGGGACGGCAATGGCTCGCGCGCGTACCTCGACAGCATGGGGCTCTCGCACTACGCAGAGGGCGAGCTGGGTCCCGTGTACGGATTCCAGTGGCGGCATTTTGGCGCTGAGTATCGGGGCTGCGACGCCGATTACACGGGACAGGGTGTGGATCAGCTGGCGGAGGTGATTGACAAGTTGAGGAATAAGCCGTACGATCGACGGATTATATTGAGTGCGTGGAATCCGGCGGACTTGAAGAAGATGGCGCTGCCACCTTGTCATATGTTTGCGCAGTTTTACGTGTCGTTTCCGGGGGCGAGACAGGAGAGAGGGGTGGACAGAAATGGGAGTGCAAATGGAGTGCAGACGAAACAGAAGGGCGTGCTACACTCGATTTTGTATCAGAGGTCCTGCGATATGGGATTGGGTGTGCCGTTCAATATTGCGAGCTATGCGCTGTTGACACACATGCTGGCTCATGTGTGCGACTTGACGCCTGGCACGTTCACGCATACGATGGGCGACGCACATGTATATCTGGACCACGTTGATGCGCTGAATATCCAGCTAGAACGAGAGCCACGGGACTTTCCGACTCTCGGGATAAACAGACAGGAAGGTGGCGAAAAGAGCATCGATGGGTGGAAAATAGAGGACTTTGAGGTCCTTGGATATGAACCGCACAAGGGAATCGCTATGAAGATGAGTGTATGATTCAATATGTATACGATTGCGCTCTCTAGAGTATAGGAAGCGTGAATGATGATATCCCAATGGTAGACAGACACTGAATACAAGAAATCAAAGTCCATCATTCATCAGTTCAAGTACGCATCTCGGTCCCTGGTACATGACGCCAGTAGCTCGATTCAACTCTTCATAAAACCCCAGCAGTCAAATGCAGGACTGCCCATATTCAATGTTTATACCACCATCTTTCCTCATCAAATCGTCAGAAGGGAGGCCGGGTTCCAGGACTGATCCAGCACCTACAAGCGCTTTATGAATTGCAACACAGCAAACGGTGTTGGGATCCAATGCAGGTCGTCGCAGACATGGTACAGTCGAAAACACACAGACAGGAAAATCTCCGGATCTATGGTTTGGAATTGAACGAAATGGGGCCTGAAGCAAAGCTATCGGCCAATATCCGAATCACCAGTCAAATCAACCGGATGCAGTTGGGGTCTGTCGATACCGTTGCGATCCGCGAACTCCTCCCAATTGAACACCGGGTCATGCCATAACTTGGTTGTCTCCCAGATCTGGACAGAGGGTCGTCGACGGGGAGCGTTGGATTTCTTCGATTTCTGTCTCAACACAAGGGGATAATCGATGGGCTGCAGATCCCCGCCATTGCCTTCGATGCATAGCTGCAAACACTTCGCATACCATTCAGGTATACCTCCAGCCTGAATATCCACGTCTTGAATGCCGCGCAGTCCCGTCAGACTCTCCAGGTTGTACATGAGCTTGGGGCTCGGTTTCCAGTCGATTTGCACTGTCAGCCGCTCTAGTAGAGACCGTTGGTTCTCGTCATCCGCATGTTCCTTGAGAATGCGAATGAAGTATTCCAGGCGTGCTCGATGTCGCTTCGCGACCCAATGGGTTACTTTACCGGTACTGGAGTTTCCCATGAGAATGCTGATGCTCCGGATGTTACGGAGGAGGTGGATGCGATGCGAATGGCCCAACACGCCAAAGATCCTCGGAGACTCCAGTGATTTCGGGCGGTGGCTGTCTCCATCCACACGGAAGACGAAAGTGTTCTCGCCATAGAGAACAGCTAGAGGTTATAGTGAGTATGTTTGACCGTGGCATACCTAGCATTGTGGGATTCAAACCTTTAGCTTCGTTCGATATGAACTTGTTCAGCACGAAGAGCTGGGTCTGGCATAGCCTCGATCCAAGTCGAAACATGGGAGCTCGAGACTCCGTACCTATAGGTGAGAGTGCGAACTTAGCTGGAGGTCTATAAGGCGAAACTAGCAGATTAGAGTAGAAGAAGACCTCTCGGCAGTTTCTTGTGAGATCCCACGCATTCAAGATCACATTGTCACCAGGAGTCACTTACCCAACCTGTTGGTCGCAAATATTACCCATCTAGTCTCGTCGTAGGAATTGCTCGTTGACTGTGGCTCAAAGCTGATGAAGAGGTCATGTGGTATTAACGATTGATACACAACTCTCCGTAGTTCAGCTGGTAGGTCCAAGAAGCGGAATACTCGTGGTCTAGTTAAGTCGACGAACGCTTTGGATGTCACCTTCTTGGCGCTGGTACGGGCGCGTTTGGCCGGAGGATGCAGGTTGCCAGACGGCAAAGAACGCTTGCGCGCCATAGACAGTTCGGAGACTGGATGCTGTGGAGAAGAGGAACTGGGCTGGGAACAAGGTAGATTTTGTTGCTCAGTTCAACATTGTACCTAGGTATGTAGGTTCCCGTACTGCGCACAGATGCCAAGACCAGAAAAGGCAACAGCAACCTAAGGCATCACCAGGGCAACTTTGGGAGCCACCTGGGCAGGCAACCACGCGGACTGGAGCGGTGGAACCACCGACGCAGAAAAAAAACTGAAATTCTACCGGGACCTCAGCCAGCCACAGACCGAATGCGTGGAATAACCTAAGAAGATGAAGCTGGAACCAATTTGAGCAATGTCCCAGAACTATTGGTTCTACCCTCAAACGCCGCACGGAAGTGGCTACACCGTGTGTCAGATGTTCCTCATGAATTCCCCGGGCCGTCTCTCGGTGCGTCCCTATCACTTCTAGTCAGATTTCGGACCATGACGTGTGCAGAGGAGAGGAGAAAGCTTTCTGGACTGTAGCTGGTTTCGTGCTGCGTTACACATGAATTGTCGCACGCCGCCGCATCGGGATGTGACAAAAGGTAGGAACGCAGAGATCATTGGTATGAACAAGGACCAAGGGCTGGGGAAGAGTAGGACAGAAGAACCAAAGATAGGTAGCCTTACAGTTGGAAAGAAGTGAATCCTCACTACAAGTTCTATGAATATCTGGGATCTCAAGGTCCGGGACTTGAACTGCCATCGATGCTCTATGATGTATGACCCTTTTTGGACATTACTTCTAGCCTGGACGGAAACTAAGACCGTGACTGATCTAGATATATCAGCCACCCATCCGGCATTTCATGTACCTCATCTTCATGCCAGAGGCGAGCGAAGCGCTATCGGCGAATTCTGTGGATCAACCGACGCTGGAAGACTCTGCCTCTCTTTTTCAGGTGCTGCTCTTTTCGTCTTTGGCCATCTCTTCTGCCAGCCAATCTGCCTCTTTCTGCATCTCTTCCTCGCTTCTTGGCTTACGACCCGCTTCATCTACCGCCGGGAAGCGTCCTCTTTTGTCGCCAGCAGCCTCCTCGCTTTGTCCTTGCTTCTTCTTCTCCTGATCCGCGAATTGGCGACCCAGATCGCCCTCTTCGCTCTCCATCATGCCGTATATTGCGTCAGTGCCCCCTGCATCGGAGAGATCGTCCTTGCGGCGGGGGATGATGTGCGCATGCACATGCGGAACGCTCTGGCCTGCGTCTACACCATCTTGAATGGCGATATTGAGGGCGGAGGCATTGTACACTCGTTCGACGGTCCGCGAGACGCGCTGGACAGTCAGGAAGAGATCCTGCACTTCGGCGGCGGACAGATCATTGAAGCGAGGGACAATTCGACGGGGCGAGACGAGTACGTGGCCAGGGAGCAGAGGCTTCAAGTTCACAAGTGCAAACGAAAGTGGAGTCAAGTGGAAGACCTGGGCATGTCGTCAGACGGTGGCCGTCAATTGAATGCAACTGGGATCTCGCGCACCTGGCTTGTGACTACGAAGGTGCCAAACTTGACGACATCCTTGGTGAACGGCGGCATGCCTCCACACTGCCCTCCTCCGATTACCGTGCAATGAGTGTCTGCGGCCAGGTGAAGGAACTCGGCGAAGAATGCGGCGATGTAGCGTCCCGCTCGGCGTCCGGGCGGCGGCAACGTCCGCACTCCAAGAGTCCAAGGCTCCAAGCCCAGGTCGATGCGAGTGAGCGACAGGGTAAGGTCTCGAAGCGGGCGCGTATCACATGGACGACCACCGCACGCGGGCGTCGGGCTGCGTGCCTTCACTCTGCAAATCTATTCGCGTTTTTGCGTGGGATGTGGTTGCACGGCGGGGACAGCATGCACGCATGGAATCCTCCAAGCACCGCGTATAAATCCGTCCGCGACTCTCACCGGGAGAGGTGCGGAGACCCTTTGTCGTCATTCCTCACTCCATCGTGCACCTTGGCTCTGAGCATTTGTTCTGCGTTCTGCTCGGGCGCTTATCGGATCTGCTAGTTTGGGAGTACCGGATTCCCTTTTTCTCTAGGCCGTGGACCCTGAGTGGAGCCTTAATTTCCCTTGGCCAAGTTTGTTGTTGTCTTCCAGAAGCATATCGTTGGGTTTGAGAGCCTGCTTGGCTGCTGAGAAGAGTGCCAGCTTCAGACAACACCCCACCGCACCCACTTGGACGATACCATTCACCCTCAAGGATCCCCTCGGCCTGTGACCATACCAAGAAGTTTCGTAGGCAGCATTCAAGCCGGGAGTCACTTTATAAGCCTCGCGATTGCGCAAGCCAGAAGTCTCCAGAACGTATCCCGATTTCTCAGCCACCAAGACCTCTCGTACATCGCAAATCAACGGAGCTCCGTCCGCTCCAGTCAACTCCACATATATCCTGTCGCCTCAACACCACCGCACCTTATCTGTTTCACACCCAACGTCCTCAACAATGGACATTGGCTCCCACCGACCGGAGATCGCCTCGCGCAGCTCCTCTGACAGGAAGCTCTCTCTTGCTGCCAGCAGCACCGTCCACACCTACCACTGCCTGTGCACGAATCTCCTCGTCGCCACGTCCACACCACTCCCAGCCCTTCCAACACGGAAGAACTCTCTCGACAAGGCGCACATCATGCCGCTCCCGCCGCCACCCAGCAGCATTCCCATTAGGGGCGATCAGCACAAGTCCATGGACCACTACGGCCTCATGCTGTCGACCACCCAAGACCGACAAGCCGAGATGATTCGCTCAGACGAAGGCTTCGAGAAGCGATACCTCCAGCGGTGCGGCAGATGCGGACTGGTCGTCGGCTACCAGCTCGACTGGCAGCAGTTTGACGGCGAGAACAAGACTGGCAAGAGGGAGGACGTTGTGTTCTTGCTCCCCGGCGGCTTCGTCACCACGAGCGAGATGGTGATGGGCAAGACACCGTCCTCGACTGCCATTGGTATCGTCGGTGTTACTGAGGTTCAGGCTTGAACCGCTACACGGCTTGCGTTCTCACCAAAGCTATTGGTGTTGGGTTATTTTACGATTCTACGACGACTGTTCTATGTATGATTTGACATGAGTTTTATTCAGGGTTTGGCACAGGAGTAAAGGATGCTCTTTCCTATAGATATGATACCCCATTTGCTCGACGCGCAGGGCTTCTCAAGCTACTATTTCGAGAAGGTCAATAGCCGGCGTCTCAAGTGGAAGGAAAAACAGGCTCCAATCTAATTTTCATCACCCCAATCTGTTCAATGCGCACATAAACATCGTGAATAGATTCGCAAGTGTAAAGGTTCGCATTTCTACATAGGATAAGGCCTGAATGGTTTAGGCCCGAGATGGAGACCACTAATCCAAGCCATGTCGTGCCAACTCGACTCCCGAAATTTCCGTCCAAGCCCGTGAATCGCACGTTAAACGCCGGTATTTGCATGCATGCTGAGAGCCCCCTTCGTGTCGTACATAATCGCCGTATCCGAAAAAGATGGAAGAGGAAGGGGAATTAGTTCTCGGCAATCGTCTTAACGAATTCTGCAGCAATGTTAGCCTGGTGTGTACACTTCTGGCCACTGGAAGCCCTTGGCGTGGGTTCATACCTCGATAATCGACCTCTCCGTTGCTGCCGTCCACAGTGCTCTTGAACAGCTCTTCGACTTCTTCTTCGCTCATCTTCTCACCGAGGTTCGTCAGGATGTACTTGATTTGACCCTTGCCAACGAAGCCACTCCTGTCCTTGTCGAACACTTGGAAACCCCTGATGTACTCTTCGATGTCGAACGGCTCGCGAAAACCACCGGGGCGGTTGAGGATCTTAGAGAAGGTCTCGAAATCAACTGTAGAGTCCATAATCAGCATGCGTACAGAGTGCGAGACGATTGACAATGCGTACAGTCTGCGCCTACACCCCTCTCGAGGTCTCCAATCTCCGCCAGTGTGGGGTTCTGCCCGCAGGCCCGGAGCAAGTCGCCCAGTGCGCTGCGGTCTACGCGCCCATTGCCACGCTTGTCAAATAGCTGGAAAGCTTCGCGGTAGTTTGTGGAGGCCTGTCCGTGGTTATCCATTGCTGTTCTGCAAGATTGCGCGATTGTGGCGGTCTAGGATGTCGGGAGAGGGAAGCGTGCAGATGGAGGCAAATATGCGAATGTTGATTGCGGGCTTCGAGTCGCACAAAAGCAAGGAAGGCTCTGTTTGCGACGCTCCTGCGGTGTTTGCGTGGTTGAGGCGGAAACGGGGACCCTGACGGACCCAGCGAAACGGAGCGCTCGCCGTGGCCATGTGACTGCAGCACGCAAACATTCAAAGGGGAACAGGCATGTTTCTCACTTACCATTGTATGCAGAGATACTCTTTGCAGTGTGGCTCAAAGATCGACGGGGTATAGTGCTGTCGGCAGGAGTATTTGAGGATAGAACAGAAAATGGCGGTGGGAGTGTCGTCGTGGGTTGAGTTTTGGTCTTGTTTGATAAAGGATAGTTGCGGTGTGCGCGGAGCGTATCAAGGTCCGTGTTGGTGCCAAGCGTAGTGGACGCTCGTCGCTGCGGAAACAGGCGCGCTTCTCCAGCCTGGCTCCTCCGTCATCGCGGCTCCATGATCATGCTCATACCGATCAATTCTCCTTGGGACATCTTACTTCACGTCTCCGACAGACTGATGACTTTACTTTGGACGTATCGTGGGTGTTGTTCTTAGTCCTGCGATTTGCATCTTCGATGACAATTCTGGTTGCCTTTCTCACTTGGAGTTTCGTTTTTCGTCTCCTGCCATGCTTCACTCCACTTCTCACTATACTAGCCTTCAGTGCGAACGTGCAAGCCCAGACGCTGCTCTGATATAGTCTCAGATGTCACTGAACTCTCAAGCCTCGCCACCTTCAACTCCGCCAGTTCAGCGCTTGCGGGTCTACCCCACGACATGTATACATATTAGTAGTGGATGAGGCTCTCAAGATTGTGACTAGACGTAGTATTCTGAAGCACGTAATACGCTTCTCGGTGGTTTTGATAGCTTTACTTGAAGCATATCTACATGTCGAACGCTAATGCATCGAAAACAGACCACTGCCACAAAGCTGTGGTTTGGACGGGTGAAGAACTCTCAACTTTGGCGTGGTGTTGTTGTGAAGACAAGGAAACTCAAATCGAAGCGATTTTGTCCAAACTACCCAGAATTTTTTATACTCAAGAAAGCGGACCTCAGGACAAAGATCATCATGCCGAGAAATGTCTGACGATGTAGCAATTTGATGTAGGCGGCGCTATTCTGCTCTTATCTCACGCCCACCGCTTGTTACGATGTATCCATCTCTTCCGTCGATCCGTTTGCGAAATCCAGAGAAAACAAGCCGAAGACCCAATTGTTTGTACTTCATCGACAAGCCTCTTCAAAGAGCAAGCCGCCCTTGAAGAGCATCCAAACTGCACCTTTGGCGGAGTACAAGAGCTGCAGGTCTGGTCGATTCAGATCCCTCCTTTCCCACAGCGAACTATCAAGTCGTAACTAAACCGCACCGAGCACATTCGTATCGCAATACCGACTAGCCGCAATGGCGGGAACCCCTCCTGCCCCAGAAACCACCGAGTCCACAGGCATCACCCGTTTAGTAGAATCTTCATCATCATCATCAGAAAAGCCTTCAGCGGGCAAGGAGTCTTCACCAGCAAAGATCAATGATTCGGAAAAGCAAATTCTAACGGAGAAGACCTCACCTTTAGATGATACCTCACCAATCGAGAATACTTCGCCAGTCGAGAAGGGGACGACACCGGAAAAGACGACGTCCAGGAAGCGGCCTACAAAGGACGCAGAATCATCTAAACGAGACCCTAAGATCGAGCCACGTAACTACGAGGAATGGTCGAAAAGCACATTCATCAGTTATGAGGGCAATACCATGACCATGAAGAGCTACTTGCAGACTATGAAAGAATGGTGGCAGGACGAACATTTGGACTATACGTATCGAGTACTGGAGCAAGAATTTAGCACTAGCATTAGCGACGTACATTTTGCAACGAGGTACGAAGGCGATTTGTTGCACGCTCTGGCTACTAAGGAAAAGGATACTCTTGCCCCAGGAAAGGTTCCAGAAGACGCGGGATGGAGCATCCAAGAAGCATACAAAGACACATTGAACCAGCTAAGCGCAAAGAGGTTCGTTGTCATTCCAGTTAATAATGCATACGGAGTCTACGGAGAAGTTGTGACTGATGCTAAGAGCGGAGTACGGGAGGAGCGAGGCCACAAATCGGAACACGGTTTGGGCGCTCATTGGGCATTCATTGTGGTCGATGTAGAGAGCAGGATAGCTCGCCTTATTGATCCTTTGGTCAGAACCAGAAAAGGCAAAAAAGGACAAGATGTTCCAGTAAGCTTTGCCAACACTGGAAGCATAGCCGGAAAGATCCTTCGCGGCTTTGATCAGCTCGTTTTGCCAGACCATCAACAAGAGTTCAGTACAAGCACGTTGATGTGGACACCGCACCAGGCCGAGGACAACTCGGCCAGAGATTCCGGAGGAGCCTGCGGACCTTATGTCTACCGTTTCTTGGAGTACTTGTTGCAGAACAAACATTTCATGACAGGGGAAGGGGGTCTTGAGGCGGCTTTCGACAAAAAGAAACAGAATCACCATAAGAGGCACTTGGCTTTCAACTCCGACGCATCCCGGAAGAAGCTCAGAGGTAAACTGTGGGAGGAGCGAAAGGTCTTTGACGCTGGAGGAAATGGGCCACGTATGAATCTTACTCCGGAAGTGTTGAAAGAGCTCAACATCACACCCGAAGGATGTCAGGCGTTCATGGCTGCAAGCGCTTCTTCTATTCCCACTCCTCCATCCATTTCTCGTTCCACCAGCAAGAACAAAGATGGTGACGACTTTTCGGACCCAGATGACGACGTGGATCCTGACAAAGAACGACAGGCTTTTGAGAAGCCAAAGGATCCCCAATGGATTAGATATCGAGAAGCTCTCAAAAATAAGAGTATACCCGATGACATGACCTTCCCAGAATACCAAGAAGCCGAAGAAGCCGAGAACACTAGGTCGGATGTTCTTGTAGAATCCAAGCGGGACGAAAAGGCTGGTTCCATGGGTCCACCCACTAGTATAGCAGAAGACGACGCCGATACGTTGGATCTCAAATCTGAGAGCATCCATTACAACAGAACGGTCAACTTCACGCACATTCCCGAGTCAGAGATCAACCGTTGGGTAAAAAGCAGCCATAGCTTATTTGGACAAATGTTGACGCAAGGCATGCACGAATGGGATAAGAAGGCCATCTTACAAGTAGTCTTCGGGGGCGGCTTTGGCTCTCTGGACTATGATGACATGAAGCACTGGAAGGCAGGATACGTCTACGTGAAGAGAGATTGGAGCGATGAGGAAGCAAAGGCGGAGTTGGATCTCAGAGTGGAACTGAGCAGCATGGGAAGGGACCCGGATAGGAGGGGACGGTGGTCTTGCTATCCTAAAGGACCCTGGGATGCACACGAAAATGAATACCAAGCATATCGGGACAAGGAAAAGAAGTAAGTTGACGTGGAAACCCGCTGTACGGGTTAGACATTGCACCGCTGTATTCGCATTTCAATATGTACCTAGAACACTCGAGATAAATGTACGTGTATGTCAGAACGGTGTACAGACCTCTCATGACTTCTCGTTCCTTCTCCCACTTCCAAAACATGACCAGTATCTAGTACAGCGGCGTCTAACCCCACCTTCTAATCCAAGTACGAAATTGACCCTCTGATGCATACAGCCTTCATTGCCACATGCCCTTTCTCGACACCTGAATCGATTGAAATTCATCCTTACTTTGTTTACCTCTTGTTGTTATAGCCTTGTCCAACGACTAACTACTCTGGAACTTTGCAGACGCTTGAAAGCCGAAGCTCTGACAGTACGAAATGAGGCTCTCATAAAGCACTTGGCATTATTGAGCGGCACCCGCAATCGTTGAACGTAGCTCCACTTCTTTCAATGTATAGTGGTCCTAGTGATTTGCAATACCATTGACGGATGGCGAGACGGACCGCATAGACAACTGTCCGACCGAATCGGAAGACAGGATTAATCAGGAGATGACATTGTAGATCGCGGTTAGTTATCGTTGTTGATTGTGCTGGTTATCATTGTGCTGGTAGATCATTTGGAAGCTTAGCCATAAGAGATCAATGTTGTTTTAGAGTAGGATCTATCGTCAACTGAGGTATATCAGATAACGTCGTCATTGGAGCGGACTGGAATCCAGATACAACAGTGGCTGCTGACAAGCATACACCGAAGTGTTTGTCTGAGGCACAGGAAGAGGCGTAGGTTTGACGTGCCTGGTCGGCGACTACAGTGTGGGACGTTTCACATGGATAGTGATCCATATGCCATGCTGCTGGTACAAAGGATGCAGTTAAGCTTACAATCATCTATTATTTGTCATTGTTGGAGAACGGTATACAACATGAGCGTTCGAAATCACGAATCGTCATATGATGGACAATGTCGTATGGACGAAGGGAAGTCGATTGAAAGACAATATCGTGGGTATTGAATGTTGCCGGCTTCATTTTGAACATCTTATGTGGAGGAGATCACTCGGCGCCTTGGTGATGTGAAGGCAGAAGGCAACGGATTCGGGGCACATACTCTTCCAAAGAGCTGACTATAGGCAACCTTAGATATGACCGGACGCACCACGTGTACAACGTTATTAGCAGCGGCTATTTCCATGACCCAAGTATGCCAATGCAAACCCACAATTCACTGTTCGGGAAAATGAGCCGTGGAACGGTACCTCGCAAAATACAGCGGCACTAGGATTAGCCCTGAAGCGCTACACCCGCAAACCCCGGTGCTGTGCCTCAAGGCAGTCGGACGCTAACTTGCATTAAGGCTGCAGGCAGGATCCAGTTCGGAGGTCGTAGGCCCGAAAGGGCAGGTGTTCTCGCTCCAGCACGATGGCAATGGAATTGAGTCGAGTCTAGGGCGATATTACAATTTCATGACTTCGCGAATGACAGCCCACGCGCTCTCGTCGTGAGCGTGTATGGCTATCCCTCACAGCATTGGTGGAGATCACGCCGGACCGGACATTTCTCGTCATCGGGCCAAGCACGCTTCGCATCGGTGCATGGGGGGAAAGGTAAGGCGCGTGTAGCGAGGTATAGTTAGGCAAGCAAGATACTAGCACGACGTTCAAAAAAAGATGAGAGACCAAGAAAATCTGTGGGCGTTGACTAGTCGTGATCTATATGCAAGGAATCGTAGCATTATTGTACAAGTCTATCAGGTGTGCCAAAATTCGCACGGGGTATCGTGAACATATCGTAAACCAAATCTATGTGCAGGCTATGCTGGGCGGAATCGAAAATGCAGCGTCTCATCGATTCTGCGATGTAAATAGATGAAGTTGTTGGTCGGGGTGGCGATATGGCGGTCGCATCGACAGCGGATGTGGCTGTTGAAGTTGCGGGACATGAGGAGGTTGTGGATGATGCTGTTGGTGTTGTTGCTGCTGCATCGGCATCTGTATGGGGAACTCTGTGCCGAAATCAGGTTGTTCCATCTGAGAAGAGGATTGAGAGTGTGGGGAGCTGTTCCTGGAGCCAAGTCTGCTCCCGAGCTTGTGCAATGGCCGAGAAAACATGCGGCTTATGGATGGTCTGTCATAATACGGCGACTCTTCAAATGTCGGAGGGGCGTCAAAGTAGTTGGGGTAGCCCCAAGCTAATGGGTTTGAGGGCTTGCCGGGATCCACGAAGCCTGCATTTGGCTGCTGCTCTGTTTCCATCTGCGGCTGATGTTGTTCAAGTTCAGGAGGTAGTGTAGGTATAGTTTGGTCTGCAATGGGGAGGAAATCGCCGCTGGTATCAACGTCCATGTAGCTGATACGCCGCTCAGAATCCTCGATTGCTGGCGATTCTGGCACGAAACTGAAATTGGGAACACTGAGACTGAGTTGCAATAGAGCCGAGTTTAATGCTGCTAACCGCGCAACCGAGATAGAGATGTTGGGGTTCCCATTGAGAATGTGCATGCGTTGCTCGCGCGAAAGTTGATCAACGTTTGGAACGGAATCCCGACTAGGTGTGATGAAGCCTGGGGGAAAGTGGATCTGCGAAGCATCCAAGGGCAAATCTGAGCGTAGGCTGATAGCTGTGATCAACACTTCCTCTCGACTTGGACGAAGATCACAACACTGGAGCTTTTGTCGTAGAGTCCTGGTATTGTCAGGAGACCATGTAATCTGAGACCGGCTTTCCTTTAGGCGTTCATCAAGATTTGCAAACAGCTCCTTCCAGGTATCATGCAGTGCTTCCTGTCGGACAAGATTACGAATGACATTGGAGTACTTCCATTGGTCCATCGTCGATCCGTTCTTCATATGTTTTGCAACATGATCGCATCTCTCATCCCATCCGATGCTCACTTCCTTGCATTTGTCGAATCCGCACCCAAAAACTTTGCGTGGAAGAAGACGAATACCGATGTCGGTCACGGATGGGAGCGGCCGTCCCGAATGGTAGCGTCCGTGATGTTTGATAAAGTCTTTTTGCCGGTCGTGAACTCGGCTGCACCCATTCACGGGGCAAGGCCAGTCTTCGCCCGTCTCGTGCATCCTCATCTCATGTTTCTTCCAGTCTGATTTTGCTTTGAATGTCTTCGAGCAATTTAACTCAGCACAATACGTGCAGAACATGAACGAGTCGCCGGCTTGGCTTTGGCTCTTCTCGCTTTGAAAGGTGACGGGCGACGAGATGCTGCCAACATCCTCTTCGGTTGGAGTAAAGATGGGTTCTATTTTCATGTCCAGCGGACTGCTCGTGTCAGAGGATGGTGTCAGTATCGTAGGTTTTGGTCTGGTTGGGTCGAGGCCTGATGGGTACGACCGCGGCTCTGGCCGCCTAATCCCCGACCGCGACGACCTTGACGACGCAATCGACGGCGTAAAATCACTGCTGTTGGTCGACGAAGAAAAGGTTGATGCGATAGAAAGACGTGAGCGAAACGACGAATTGGTGGAAGAAGTATACGACGACGCTATAGAGCTGCGTCCTAAGCAAAGTCAGCCTGGTTCAAGTGCTGCGATGGTTACAGGCGTACGCGATTCGATGACCTGTTGGAACATTCGTTGGAGCATTTGCGGAGGATGCCGCTGCAACAAGGCTTCTATGTGTCGCATCGACTCCTCCGGGAATTCCTGATTGTCTTCCATGTTCACGGGCTGTTCAGGCTGAGATCAAGGTCGTATGAGGCTGTTGGCGAAGTTGGGCATGAAGAACATGCCTCGCAGCAGCGGGAGGCGGTCTGACTGTGCTTAGGCAAAGACGCAAAAGGAGGGAATCGCAAGAAGACAGCGGCGGCTAAGAATGAGGGCGCGAATAGAAGCCGAAGTCAGTAGGAGCGTAGTTCGGATTAAACGAATAAGGAGCGTAAGTATGGTAGAGCAGCACAAGCTCCTGTTGGTGCGACGCAGCTGTTATATCACATCATCAGAACGCAGCGGGGAGTGCGGGAGGAAATGTTCTGGAAAAGCCGTGGAAGAAGCTAAAATGCAGGCGTGGTCCTAGGGGCGCTCGAGGACGGCGGCACCCTGGTCTGGCCTCAAAGTTCGGGCAAGGCTGGGGTCGCCAGGTCCTAGCGCGTTTGATGCACGCAGGGAGTCGAGGACTCGTAAAAGGCGGCGAACAACAGTTCTGAGGACAGTAAGTGGTCTTTCCTGCGCGGGTAGACAGCGTCAATAGAAGAACGGCAGTCTAGAGATGGTGGAAACGTTGGCAAACGGGCGTGGAGCAGGCAGACCCTCGTGGGGAAGAGCGCGCAACACGCTGGGGCTTCCGGCGCTTGGCTGCTGCAAGGGGCTACGCCGTTTGGTACCTGGATGACGCGCTGGGGTTGATGTCGTCGAGAAAGGTGCTGGAAGTGACATGCAGGCGGAGACGGAGACGGAAGCAGAAAAGCAACGAAGCGACCCCAGTCTTCGCGAGCTTACGGCCCCTCGCTAAGAGCTGACGACGGCTGATCGGTTGGCACTGATTGCACGGTTGTGGCCGCTGTCCGTGAAAGCTGATGAGGTCGAAAAGGCCTCCGAAAGCAGCAGGAGCGCGGTCGTGCGAGGCAGCGGTTGGGATGGTAGATTGCGCATACTCTGGACTGCATACGCCCACCACGCCTTTCAAGCGACGAGACTGGTTACCCATAGATTGAGCGTGTGGCGAGGATGAGGACTGCTAGCTAACAGACGCACAGCCCACATGCATGGGGCGGAGAAATGACTGCAAATCGCTGCCTGATAGGGTTCTGGTATCGCTCACGAATAATGTGCTGGATGAGGTGCTGATGGTCAAAGGGCGAAGCGTTCGAATACAGTAACACCACGGATAGGACATAGATCAGCTGCGATTGATGAACTGGAGATCAGGTTATTCGCATCCGTGGTACAGCGCAGTACAGGATGTAGATAACATAATCGTCTAAGGAATCTCAGTGTGCTGAAAGCTGATACAGGCAACGCAGCAGTTTCGCTTTTCGAACCGACTGTGAGAGTGTTATCAAGACTGTTTGAAGATTTGCGGATGCGGAGCGATCGATAGTCGATCACGTCCATATGATAGTCCGAGATATGGACCGTTAATGCTTGCAGTATGGCGCGACAGATAAGAGCCATGGAGCACCTGCAATCTTGTGTGCGGATTAACTCGGTGCCGTCCATTAAGAGCCCTAAAGAGCACGGAGAGATTTCATTTGTGAGGTCTGTTGAGCCAAAGATATTGTCCCGTCGCGGGAGCAAGGAACTGGGTTGGTGTCGATAGAACTGGTCCTGGAGTCGCCCTGGGTAGGTACCAGGCTGCAAGCACGTGATTTCGTGATATAGCCGAGAGCTAGCCCTAATCAGGCTGGCGCACGATATGCACCTGAGACGTCAAAGAAGTCTAAATGGCAATCAGATGCGATAGTCCTACAATCACGACAGCTTGCCCGCGCTTCACGTCTTTTGCATAGTTTCTACTTTATTGAAGCATTCTTTCCTTTCGCCTACAAATATGCCGCCCTTTATAGACGAGATCGACCTTACGATGTCACCTTCACCAGAACCAAAACCGGAACCGCGACCGCGGCCGGCAATCCAACAGACTCCACGAGGCAGAATCTCACAATCCGGATCAAGAGTGGCTATCAAACCAGTAAGATTAGAGATTAGGGAAGAAACACGCAACCGGGTGAAGGCTGGATCTATGCCAACACGAAGACCACAAGCCCCGAAGGCAACTCCTGCGCAACCCCGCGTCAACTCAGTACATCTTGCGCATATCATCAACAGTAGTGATACGAGAGCTCTTAGATCGGTCTTGATCGAGCTCTGTAAATGTTCTCCAGCTCTCTCCGGGGCCGTGGTTCGAGGCCTCGCTCCGCATTCATCTTTTGCACAAAGCCTGATCCGTCAACATGCCAAACCCACGACGCTACGTTCAACTGTCAAGCAGGAGCGTGATATCAGTCCTCTCTCTGATAGCGGAAGCTCTGATCTAGTATTTATCCAAGGTTTCGGATCCGGCGTAAAGAAAGAGCGGAGCGCGAGTCCAGCCCTCTCGGATGGCAGTTCAAGTGGAGCTTTCTCTGATCATATCCCACTCCGGAGTAATCGCATGCCTGGAGAATTCCCCCGGCCACCCAGCCCGAAGATCCATGGTCCAGCTCCACATTACCGATCTGATGCACAAGGATCCAAGCCGTCCTTGAGCCGTGGGCCCCGGACAGGGAACTTCCCCCCAGTGACCCCCAAGAAGCCGCCCATGAAAGTATGCAAGAATTGCAACGAAACATTCATTGAGGGATCTGGAAGCGGCTGCGACTTTCATCCGGGGCGAAAAGTCAAGGCGAGCGATGACGCCGGTCAGTCCACCATAAGATATACATGCTGCGACGGCGATCAATGGGATGCACCATGTCAATCTGGAGACCATGTGGGACGTACTGTATCTGCGCTGGATTCACTCAAGAGAGAACGATCGAATTCGGACCGTGTGCATATCCCAGACAGGTCTCTCAAGAACCCCAAGCTCCGCTAAGTGGTTCTGCTACCAATTGCTTCATTCCGCTTGGCTGTCAAGTGATGCTGCGTGTCAACAATGTGGCAAGCGGCCTTACTTGACTCTGCTGAGCTTTTTGAGCGCTGTTTTGATGATTATAATTTCACCCGGCACTCATCATTTGCTGGAAGCGAATATCATCCGACCCTTCTGTTCATAATAGGAAACCACCACAAACATCATACGATAGCTTGTGCTCTCAGTAAGATAGAATCAGGCCAGGGCCTCGAGATGCGTTCAGCAAGTAATGCTTGTAGATTCTTCTCATGCTGTTATCTCGATGGAGCCATTGCCTCGGGAGATTGCGCTCTTTCCCTCTTTCACTTTTCACCTCGCGAGGTTTGTTTACCTCACAAACTTGCTCAAACTCGAGCGTGCCTGCCTTGGTTACCAGCTCGGCCCGCCTCCAGGCCGCTCTTGCCGTTTTCACTTCGTCTCCTGCCACCGAGAGTACTTAAAGCCCCTCCTCCACCCCGCTCCCTCCACTTCTACACCCCACACTCTTCTCTCCACTTCACAGCCTTCAGCCAATTACCAAAAGTTTATCAACTCTTCCTCGCCAATCATCAGAAAAGTCAACATGAAGCTTTGCACTCTCTTCAGCGCTGCATTTGGTGCCTTCTCGCTCGCTGTTGCAGCGCCGACCCCGGAAGACGACAGTGACCAACTGTTTCTGCGAGTCTACGCGTGAGTCTCCCTGAGGTCTCACACAGCTTTTTTTCTAACATCAGCAGTCCCGACCAGCCATGGCACAACATGGTCGTTGTGCAACACGAGTCTGGTCAGCTCGGTCTCCGCAACTCTACGGAACACCCAGAGATTTCGCCTGCATTCTTGGAGTCCGTCGATTTCGAGAAGGATGTTGCCTTTGCGTTCCAGTTTGTGGATACCAAGGACTACCTTGCGATCATCCAGGGCAAAGATGCGGCAACCGTGACTGATGCCACAATTGGCGCTGTCACTGCCACGGGATCCACGGACAACTCGACAATTCCTAAAGTTGAGTGTCCGAGCGGAACGGTGTGCGGGATTGAGCACTTCACCGTCTATGATCCCGAGATCGATGGCGACCACGACGAGGACATCATTGGACGGTTAGGCGTTGCTAGGTATGTACCAAAACCAGTCTGACGGAAGCGCGACTTTTTGCTGACTGTCTTGTTTCTTCTAGCTTCAAGGGATTATGGCAAGTCAAGGAGGACGCACCAGAGAAAGCGGGCTGGCTGCTCCATTTCGTTGGTGAGAAACAGACTGGAGCACTCACTGGCAACAATGTCCAAGTCGACATCTTGCCCCGCACCATGAAGGTCGCGACTGGCGATATCAACAACCAGCCGAAGATCTGCCAGATCTATCGCTTCATGTGCGTTTGCTGCAAGTGATTAGTCAAAGATAGAACGGATAGGATGCACTACCATGTTGTGATCCTTTCTATCTCAGGTAGCGATCGATGGTCCTCTCTCCTCTCTACACGGTAATAGATAGGTCTAGAGATAACCTCCATGTATATCTACTCAGAAGATGCGCTTGCGCGCTACAGCTAGCGAAATCGGATAGCTTCTTCCGCCTGCCTAGGTGACATTCGTCTTCAAGCATGCTTGTGGTCTCCGTGAAATCAAAACACCTCCAGGGCTTGATTATTCTCATTCGCCCTTTCCTGTGTTGTCAATGTGACTCTTCCGAAGCACTAAGGACCTGGTACACTACATCTTCTAACCTTAATAAGCGATTGTACGTACCTAGGTACCCTGGTGAGAAAACTCGATTGATACTGCGAGACAGCTTTTTACACTGCCGGAGGCAACTCACGACGTCCATCCTCAGCATCCCTCAACTGGAAGTACGGAAAGTGAAGCTCACGTACTGGAGCAGGGCCATGTCAGACGGCGTTCTGAAAATGCCGGTGTTCGGGCCCAAGGACATGGACTGACCTACGGACTCGTATTAGCTGCATATCGAACACCCATGATTTGGGGCCTTGCAGCACTTGATTACCATGTACATCCGCGACGTTTCAAAGCGCGAATCAATTCCATCTACGCTCAAAGTGCAGCTGCATGCAATGAAGGGACCCGATGGCGAACGTACCGACATGATGGCTGCGTAATCTACGGCGGATGTCCGTATGCAAGAGAAGGCGCGTAGATGCTTCCATACGGACGGGGAGTTTTGTCATGTCATCCAGGGCAGGTACCTTTGACGAGACTCAACGTCGGCGCATGCAGCTCGAAAGCTTACACTCCGGCGGCTCGACGCAGCGCTTGAGGAGAATTTGAATCAGTAAGCAACCCTGCGCGTCTACCTCCGCATCCGTCGCAGTCGCAAGGACTGTGATACATGCATCGGCGTGAATCTGATGAGCGGCTCTTTGCTCGTATACAGCCCGTCTTACTGGGGCACACGACCCTATCTCGACCCATCTAAAGGCCTGCATCTTGGTATCTGTAACGTCCCGCGATAATCCCTCGCCACCATGCACGTTCAACGACTCGCTCACTTATTATCGGGATTCATATACGGCATGCTTTGCGGACGCTGGCCATCTGTTCCTCCGGCCTACGACATCGGCCGAGCGAGCCCCATGGCTTACAGATTCGTGTCTGTGGCATTGCTCTGGATCGAAAAACTCGCCAGTCGGACCCCAAATGGTACTCTATATTTCATTGCTTCTCCCAATCAATCTGCTGCACTGCGTCACCCGCGTAAGCCTGCCTTAAAGCCAAGCACTTTCACTTTGACCTCGCACTGATGCCCTCTGCGCTCCAAGCACTGCTTCTCCATCCGCTATCCCCTGCTCCGTCTCATCCGGCAGGTCTACCAATCATGTCTTCTCCCATTTGCTGCACTCTCTACATGCTGCCAACCAACCTAGATTTCATCATGTCTCGTTGCTTCTTGCTCGCTCAGCCCTGCAACTACATGCAGCGCAACTGCGTCTCCATGCTGCGCTGTTACTGATCCACCCAGCCAGCCAGCCCAAGGTCCACTCTCGTCTCTTCAGGTCGTCATACCATACAGTATGGTGTGATATCGCACCACCTCAGGATCAAGCTCTCTGTCTCTCTTTTCGTCTCCATGCTGTCTATGTATTCCCATCCCCATCCCGCATGTACTCTCCGAACAAGACTCACTCCACCCTCTCACTCCACAGATTCCGCCTCCCATGAACCGTGCAGCCGGATCCATAGCCTCAGCCTTGAGCAGACTGCAGCACAAACATCGAGCCGTGTGCTGCCCGCCCAACATCACAGCTCGGATCAATCGGACATGATCTCTGGTATCTACATCGTGCATGCTCTTGAATGGTGGGTAAGGTCCGCAAACCCAGTCTTGAGCTGCATTCAATCATATGCAAACGCGTGTTATAGTCAGCGTCGGGGTGGTCGTGCTTGGTCTACATGCTTCTTGTAAGCCAGTGAGACGCATCGGATCATCCTGCGTAGTGGCGGTCTATAGTGTTCTATGTACTGGTAAGCCTGCTTCAGCCTTGTGCAATTACAGCAATGTAGGAAGTGCTATGTACCCTCTTTGCTTGGATGTAGTCACCGAGCAAGAGAAGTCAGAAATTCAGGTAATACCGAAAAGCACACGACAAAAGAGGTCGGCAAAGAGTGACGTTGTGTGAGAAGGATTTTGAATATGTTCGCATGTAGGGTATATGCACTGCTAAGTCCTCAAGGTAACTTACATCCACAACCAGTGGTGAGCTACCTCTGTATTCCTGAATGTAACATGTGTTTAGCTCCATCGACGCTCACATGATGATACACAACAGAGTGCATCATCAAATGTTTTAGAACCGACCGCTTTCCCTCCTTCCCACGCCCAAACCTGAGTAGTTTGAGAAGCGATCAGGAACACCCGAGGTCCTCGAGTCACTACCAGTGAACCCTCCAGGGGTGCTCATCCGCTTCAGCGGAGAGCCCTCCCTCTTCGTTGGATTATTCGCTCGCCGCTCCCCTGGGCCACCTAGACTGTCTCTGGATCGCTCCTCGCGGAGGTGGTTAGCGCTGGCTGACTTCCTTAGCGGAGATGCAGCATGCGAGTACACACCCAGACTACCACCGTCGCCAGAGCCAACTTGGGAAGGGCGGAATTGTGATTGAGTTTGACGGAACGGATTGGGAGTGTTGGAAGGGCGAATTGGAGAGGAGAAGTCAGCTCCAGTTGTTGCTGTCGACCCTGTCGTGTAGCGAGGGGTAGGCATCGGTCGGAGAGATGGAGTCTGCATATTGGACGTAATGGCTCGCTGGCTTGGGGCAGTGGAGAGATTATCCGGATCGTATTGCGAAGCATATGCTTGGTTGGGATTCGTATGGAAGCCGCGCTTCAGGACGGTCGTTGGTGTATAGGTAACAACCTCTGAAGCAAGATCGCTGCCACTTGCAGAGGACCTGTACTTCTTCTTGGCCACGATGGTCTGAATACCGACGTCTCGAGACGGCCGCTGCATAGTAGGGTGAACAAACTTAGCGTCGTATTCATGCAGCACTTCGCGGTGAATTATGGCAGAGTCTTTGATTTGTTGAGAGAATGAACTGCGAAGGTAGTGAAGTTGTAAGGAAAGGAACACCGCGATAGCAACTGTGGTGACGACCTTGACGCTCGGTTGCGGGTCCAGTGGCGCGACCGGGAGATTGAACGAGTAAAGAACGACATGTAGAGGGCTGAAGAGACAGAATAGTTGCAGACAAAGCGGGTTTGGATTCCAGACTGCAATCTCCCAGACATCCCGTGCCGGATCTGGGTGAGCGCGAGACTCTGCTGACTCGGAGCTCAGTATGTTCTGGAGGAAGCGCAGAGGCGAAGAGGCCGCTGGTGAGGCGTCGACGCGGACTCGCTGTGCGGAAGGAGTGGACGGATTCGTCTCGATGGGCTGCTCGAAGAGGCGGTAGTGGCGCTTGGAGTAGAAGGTGTAGAAACCGTTCGAGAAGGCGACAGCAGTGAGTACGAGCACGATCAGGTTCAGGAACCATTTCAACCATCCAGTACCGGTTCCCGTTGGCTCGCCAAACACATCGTCCGCTTTCGTGCTGCTCGACCCGTTCGCATTTGCCTTTGCAATTACGAAGAGAAGATTCATAGCCAGACCCAGTGACGTCGCATAGCTCTTTGCAAAGTCTTCCCAGTCACTGCTGTTCAGCTCTTCAGACACCCACATGAGCCAATCCATGGGGTCCAGGTAGGCTTTGATGCGCTCTGAGAGCGGCGCACGGCGGACGAGGCGGGGCATGGTGGACGTCGGGGTCGCAGTGGTGCAGCAGGGCGGCAGTCGTACTTATTAGGGGTGAACACAGTAGAAAAAGAAGTTGCATAGGCTGCGGCAAGGACAGACGATTCACGCCATGGCGAGGATGGTGAATGGCATCCGAAAGACGCAGGCAGCTGGTCGTAAACAATGACGGGTACTTGCCCGAGGATTCGCCGACAGAGCTCTAGCCATGCCCGCCATGACGACTGAGAGCTTCCCAGCATCCTTGCGACCACCACCAGAGACGCTGCCCGCGCCCGAACAACCATCATGGCAGCCCCCGCTGCGCAGTACAAGGATCGCCAATTTCTTGCAGTTATTGGGGATGAGGTAAAGAGTTCGTTACCTCTATATCGAGCGCGTAGCTTACAGGCAATCAGGATACAGTGACGGGGATGCTGCTTGCAGGCGTAGGTGTAAGTACGCTTTGAAGTACAGAGAGAAATTAGCAAGCTCTAATGCTTTCACAGCATGTCACGCAACCCCCGGACTCGCAGAAGAACTTCCTCGTCGTCGACAGCAAGACCGAGAATGCGCACATCGAGGCCGCGTTCGAACGCTTCACAACCGAGCGCAAGGACATAGCGATCCTACTCATAAACCAACATGTATGTACTTAATCGGGTGGGAGCGAGACTACGGAGGGGATGTTGGCCATTGGACGGAGCTAATCAACGACAGATTGCTGAGCGGATAAGGCACCGAGTCGAGACCTATACAGCAGCGTTTCCCTCCCTGCTTGAGATACCGTCGAAGGATCACCCGTATGACCCAGAAAAGGACAGCGTGCTGAAGCGCGTGCGGAGACTATTTGGAGAGTAGGGATTCACTACAGCTGGGGAGCAGAGAGTTGGGGGTGTGTGCCTTCAATGGCTAGCTGCCTTATCTAGGTCCAACATGCACATGGGAGACATCACACATACGGCAACACGATATCCACATACCAAGACTGCTCACAATTTCGAGAAACCGGTCCATTTGCAGGTCATAACTGCGTGTATGTGTCTCCGATGGTGACTGAAACAAATAGTAGAAATGAGAATGACGAACGTGCAACATTGTCGCCATGGTATCGTAACATCGCCAGTAGAGAGAGATGGAATGCAGAGTACTCAACGCGGACCCAATTGCCATCACATTACAAATTGCCTTGTCCCGATCACAGCTCATTACGCATATAATTCCGGTTCTGAACAATATTTACACCGGGTCCAGACATCTGGAACCTCCGCTTGCCGACTTGAACAGATCTATCGACTACTCAGATTCGCGTATCCTAACGTCGCTCGTGGTGCCGCCGGGAGGTGATTACCGATGGAATTCGATCTGGGCGGTCAAGCAGGTGATCTTGTCGCCGTCCTTGGTAAAGACATCGGCCAGTACGGTGTATTTGCCCTGCAATCTGTCAGCTATCTCTCTCACGCTCCAAAGCTTATCAGGTGGCATACCGGAGGAATCTGCTTGGGAAGGTCTACATCCTTGGTCAGGCTCATGTCGCCCTTGTCGAGCGGGCACTTTAGGTCAACGTTGCCAATGGCTTCGCACAGATCGGACTCTTGGTTGATCAACGTGATCAAGCCGTACTTGACTTGCAGGTGCACTTTAGCGCCTTCTTCGACCTTCTCTTTAAAAGTTCCAGAAGCTTTGATTGATAGAGTCTCGCCACTAAACATATATAGTCAGCCTCCGTTGTGCAGTACGTGGGTGTGAGTGGGGCGGGACATGCAAGGCAACACCAATGGTGTTGATAGCGTGCTAGAGAGTCGCTTACGGGGAGGGAGGATTCGGCGAGAGGTCAACCTTCTCAATCTCCAGAATGTCGTCCTTGGGGTCGGCGCAGAAGTGCAGGGGGTTGTCGCCCGGTACACTGAAGTCCTCGCTGATAGCGACCTGGCCTGGCATCCATGATGGCGACGCCGAGACCGAGACGGCGCAGATGGCGGAGAGGAGAAGCGTCGCGGCCTTCATGGTGGTTGCTGTATATGCGGGAGTCGGACGTGCGAGTGTGGGGGAGTGTATGGAGAAGAGGAGGGACGGCGCTGCTTGAGCGATAGTTCGGACGGCGCTTCACGATGAGGCTGGGGCATCCACCGCCGCCTAGTTACGCGCGGTCTGTGCGCTATGACGCCAATCGGTCATGCACCCAGCAGACCAGCATCTAACCTCTTTCATCTGACACTTGACTTCACCATCTTGTGCATTGTAGCGAACACGATTCTCGCGTCGTGTAGCGCATAAGAAAGCGCGTCGATGACTACTTCTACGATTATTATATACGCCTTCGTGCGGTGGCCCCTTTAGTCCGTCTTGCATCGCCCACGTGGTAGCCGGACCCTGGAAGCACTATCTCCAGGTCCACGGTTCCACTCTGCTCCCGCCCAGTGGATGAATTAGCGGCCATGGTCGAACTGGTAATTCATATCCCCTACCACTGTCGTACGAGACTGCCATACTGCTTTATTTCCTGACTGCCACGCTGCTTCATTTTCTGATCCGGAGTTTGAGATACACCGCCACGACAATGGTTCCGGACATGTAGCTTCTTCTTATCCACCTTTAGACACATAACGCCGTTTGAAGGAATGGCCAAGAACAAGAATTAGGCCAGCTTAGTGAGCGCTGCTTCAGAGGTCTGGTCTTGACCGAAACACGGTCGGGGATTACCGGACTTAGCACCAAGATGTATACTTTGCTCCCATCTTGTGCAAACACGAAGTAATACAAATATGCCTTCATCTCCTCACTTATCTTGTGGTACCCTTAACTTCAACATCATCTAGATATTCAAGAAACCTCTCAGCAAGCTTTCCACACTATCTGCAATGGCGGTAACCGAAGCAAGCCTCCAACAGCTCGCAGAGGCCTTCATCCTCGGCTTCAAGACCTTGGTACCAGAGGACCTCATCAAACTCCGCTCGCCAGACTGCCAGCACATCTTCGCTCCCAGCTCCCTCAACTTCCCGTCTCCGAAATCCAACCAAGAGTTCGAAGACCACTTGAAGTCCCTCCTTCCAGTCCTGTCAAGCTTCCCCGTCACACCCAAAGAAATCCTGATCAACGAGCCGAAACGACAGATCACCATCTGGGCCACTGCGATTCCCCATTTCAAGGATGAGGTCAAGGGGGGTACGCCGGATAGCGAGTGGGAGTACCAGGGGGAGTATATCTTTATCTTGGACGTTAACGAGGAAGGCAAGATTAAAAGGATTGTCGAGTTCTTGGATAGCTTGGGGACGGCTAAGTTGGTACCCATATTGACAAAGGCTAAAGAAACGGCGGGGATGTAGATGCGTCACGCAATATAGATCGCACTGATCTTTTACGCCAGCTGGTGTTGCTTTGTTTTGCCTTCCAGCTCTATTTGAAAAGTGGTGTGGGGTGCTTCTATACTTACACCTAAGATATGCCTCCCAGCGGGCTAGTAAGCCTTTCTCATGATAGCCACCCGGGGATATATTGCATATAGAGGAAAGCCAGGAAGATATCGTTAATCTTGTTCAAATCTGCAACTTGGCGTATATGATACACGGAACATCACTTGGCACTCCAGTGGGGGGAGGGGAGAAATCATGTATCCTTGTGGACTAGACTCAAGACCCAAGATTCTCAACGACAATCCAAACCATATCATCCCCGCCTTGTTTCCACTCCCCATTATGCCCTTCCCTCCTCAACCGCTTCCTCTCCCACTTCGATTCCCTCCACTCTCTCCTCGCCTCTTTCTTTGCCGTCCTCAACTCTTTCTTTCTCTCCCGCCATTCTTTCATATACTGTTTCCTCTCCTTATTCTTCCCAAAGCCCTTCAGCTCCCTCTTCCGCTGCATGTGCTCGCGTCTAAGCTCTCGCTTCTTCTGCCTGAACTCCCTCTTCCTTGCACGCTTTTCGCGCTTCTGCTCGATCTTGACTTGGAATGCTGTGCGCTGCGACTGAGCTTTCTCGATTGCAATCTCGCGTTCTCGGGCAATACTTTCCGGGGATTTCTTGCCCTTGGCGCGGGACGTCTCGGCGGCTTGATTGATTTCGCGGATGCGTTGAACAAAGAGCTTTTCGGCGGCAGCTGGGTCCTCGTCGTCTGATTCGGAAGATGAAGAGCTGGAGGATGAAGAGATGGACGAGGCGTCGTCGTCGTCATCGTCGTCGCTTTTGTCGTGCTCTTCGGTTCTGTCTTCCTTATGGGCCTTCTTCTTGAGTTTGCCCTTGTCTTTGTTCTTCTCCTTCCTCTCATGCTTTGCGAGAGCCTCAGTAGTGAGAACAGAAGTGCTACTGTCCTCACGATGTACACCTGTCTCCTGTCCCTGAGGTCCACTGAAACTCGCAGAAGCAGCAGATGGCTGGCTCGCTTGGCCTGATTGACTATAAGATCCGCTTGCCCTTGCCGCGACCTCATCACCAAAAGTCTCGGCTCTTCGACCCATATCCTGGCCCCACTGTTCGGCTTGTCGACCGAACTGCTGTCCCCATTCACCCATCATTCGGCCAAAGTTCTCGCCCCACTTTCCCATGTTCTGGCCGAAGGCTTGGAAGTCTGGTGAGCCTGCATTGCCATTGATAGATCCACGGCCCCCTGGACCACCCCAGCCAAAGCCACCTCGACCGCCACGACCGCCACGACCGCCCCAAGGGTGACGTCCAGGACCCATGCCACCACGATGTGGCCCATGTCTACCTCCGTTCCAGTTCGACTCATATGGTTCAGGTATTGAATGAGGCGGGTCAAACTCCTCTCGTTCCAAGCCCGCTTTTTCTGGTGCGTTTGAATTCGTACCCGTAGATGTCCTCGAGACAGTTTCAGGTCCGTGTCGGAAACGATTGCCCATTTCCTGCAATAGCAGAGTCTGTGAGCTTGGTCCAGGCAGATCAATCTCTAGCTGTGCAATCCAAGGATGCAATGCTTTCGCCTTCTGGGCTGGAGTGCTTACTACATCGAGCGCGCTAGCGAGAGCCCCAGATCGTTGCCCTCTCGCATCTGGAATTTTGAGCGCGTCGACGAGTGCGGGAAGGGACCGAAGGGACACTTTGAGTCCCCGTGGTGCGAAAAATGCCTCATTTGCAGAACGAATGTAGTTGTGTATAATGGAAGCCGGCCCTTCCACGTCTGATCTCCCATATGCTAGGTCGTGTGATGTAGTGTCCGTTGCATCACAGAGGACATTCAGACCATCGACAAAGTCTGCAAACTCGGCAGGCCGGATTGAGTGGGCGTGGAGTGCCTTTGCATAGGCTCTCAAAAATTGCACAGACTGCTCTTCTCTACCAGAAAAGGTCCCCAGGCTTTCGCTGGAAGTCTGAGTCGGCCATTGCCCTGGAATACGTCCGATCTCTGGGCGGTCCCTGCCTCGTCCGCGCCTGCCGCATCCTCGATGACGACCGGGCCCATGATAATGCGTTTGTCCACGCGATGACCCATTTTCCTGCGGAACTGCTACAGGCTGAGAAAGACGGGGCGCATACTGAACATCAGCGTCCGGTTCATGGTGGGTGAATTGGAGTGCCCCTTGTAGTAGCGTCGAAACAGGATCCACAGCAGGAACAGAACCGTTAGATACTCGTCCGACAGGCACCTGTTCGCTGGCCGAGACATGCTGCACTGGGACTGACATGCCTAAGCCATTCGCATTTCTTCTGTTCTCGGGCTCGAATTCATAAGCATGAGGGTTGGAGAGAAGATGACCGGGTGGCGGCGCTTGACCAGGCGGCTGTTCATGTTCGTGCTCACCTAGCACCATTCGATGGACCTCCAGATGGTCCGGATCCAGCGCAGCGACACCGGCTCGAGCCTGCTGTTGCGCTTCATCATACGTAGGCGGAAGGTCATCATATTGAGGGCCACCAGGGCTGTGCAATGGTGTCGGATCGAAAACATCAAACTCAGGGTCTGAGTCTGTGGCATCTGGGAACGTGGTAGAACGCGGGGTAAATGGAGTATTGGTACTCAATGCTGGGGGAGGCGGATTGATGTTGAGATTGGGATTACCCGATCTCGACGGTGGCTTTTCCGCCATGATGCGTCGCTCGCAATCAAAGATTCGGATCAAGTGGGAGGAATATCAGAAAAGCGTACAGGTAGGAGGAAGCGTCGTCAAGCTTTTGCGCCCAGCATCAGATTTCCGGTCATCAGAGCTAGATATAAGCCTGTCGTAGCTCTCAGCCGTCCTAGCAGCCATCTCGTGGCATGGTGGTAGCGGCCTAGCAGATTGGTCCGTGCTACATGGCGTATTCGCTGCTGCCTGAGCGGAGTACCAATCGTGTCCCTCACACCGCGCGTCTTTGATCGAAGCGATCATGCCACCTGATATCGGACCCGAGGAGAATCGACCCGAGTGCCAAAAGCGAGGGATGCGATTGTGCAAATTGTGGGGTCGACGCCACTTTGCGCGTCCCTCGATGTGGCTGTGGATCGACGCGTGATGCCCAAAGCTCCAGGAAGGGTCCACGGGTAACAAGGCGACAGTCCGAGCAATCTACTCCCATACGCAAGGTTGTAGTATGTTCCAAGGTTCCCTTCAGCACTACCCATCAGATAGCGCATGTGAGGTAGGTCTGATTGTGGTACCTCCGTGGCACATGAAACAGTCAACAATTTCGACTGTCCAAGTAAGTTGTGAAACTTTTGGCAGATGAGGTGAGCAAATGGCGTACGATCTCATCTCAAACGGCGACAAGAGCGAGGAAACGTAAATGGTGCAAATATCCCCCCTACAGCTGCAGCTCGAAGATCGCACGAAAACGGCACCCTTGACCTCAACACAAACACAACACACACAGCTACTATCCTGTTAAGATTGGAATCAAAATCGCAAATATCGACAGAAGTGGATCACTGTAGCGTTGGAAAGGGCTCAGCCTCCGTGACGTCATGACTTCGAGCAGTACCTATGATCTGAAAGACTCGCTGGACTGAGAGCGAACACTGCAGCAACTGTTCATACAACAAACTATCAAGCTGAGCAAAGCTTTTCACCATGCCAGACAGTCAACGTTCTGAAGAGCTTCAGGACAAGTACGAAAAGCGACCCGATCCCGTCGAGCTGACGTCAAACTCCGACCCCTCTCAGAACAGCTCATCTGGAGTAGACTATGAACCTCACCCGGAAAAGTCTATCTCTCTAGAACCTGAGAAAGAAAAGATTTTGCGGTCAATCTGCAATTTGTACTCCGGAAGCGCTAGTGAGGAGGACATGCAGGTGTACGCCGCGGAGGCTGTCTATGATGACTCATGGAGCTACTGCGATACGCGATATAAGATTGCTGGGCAGTGGTATGGTACGTAAATTCCATCAGATGAAATTCCGACATGTTTCTGAATGTCTGAAGGCATACCAAAGATTATGGCGAAAACGAGGACCATCAAAACGGAAGTGGTATCATCGAAACCAGATAAGATCATCTTCAAGCTCCAGCAAGAGTATACACCAAAGCCATTGCCTATTTCAAAGAAGGTCAACTCCTTAGTCACCTTGACTTTAGACAAGGAAGGGAAGGTAAGATATCATAAAGACATGTGGAACCAGAAAGACTACAGTCACGAAGGACTCGGAAAAGTTCTGAAGGACTTGAACGGCGATCACTTGACAAAGATTACGCAGCCCCCGGAAAGCCTATGAGGATCCGGTGGCTCAGCCTATACGCTCAGATGTGCTTATAACAATGATTATCATTTTCATCGCTAGCAATGTACTTTCAGTCCCAGCCACTCTCGGCAACAGGTCATCCTTTCACATCTACGCTACTTGCTTGTACCTATGTGGGGCTGTAATGCGAATGGCAGTCCTTGTTTTGACCACGACGGTTTTCAAACCCGTTTTCGAATACATCAATAAGTCGCCCCCTCAAACACGCAATCTACCACAAAAGTCTGTCTAGGCGCATCTATCCGAGCAAGAAGCCTTATCGTTCTAATTCGATTCTTACATCTGCTCATTCAGGGAATCCAGTTGTCTCGAATACCGAATGCCGAAAGCCACCAATAAAAGATGCGTTTACGCGCCCAGAGGCACAGATGCGGCACAGCAACGCTCAGCCTCACTGGAAGAACCACAATCGCCATGAGCCGAGTACGAGGGAACTGCTCGAATCATGAGTCTAGTGTACTTCATCTCAACTCAACCTCCAATGATCGAATTGGTCTGGGGATATTGATGGCTGAACGCACACATTTGGCTGAAACCATGGGCTCTGTCTCCTTTTGGGGGCATAGAGGATCTTTACTTTCTGGAGAACATCTGGCCGTCGCAGCAGACAGATACGGAAGGTAGAGACAGCCTTGTCTGCCAGCCTCTTGCACAGCCCGACACCACCACTACGGCTGCCCCCACGACTGCCTGCGATGTCTATATAAGATGCATCAGGACCGTCTTTTGAATCAGGAAGCATATGCATTTACAATCGTTCTATAGCATTCGTTATTGCTAGACATCTGTTCCTTTCACCTCCATTCTTTTGACCGGAGTATCACACATCCAGAAAACAAATATGTCGTCAAGTACCGCGACCCTCTCCGGAGATGCAAGCTGTGCTGTTAGCAGCCAAGATCTCGATTCCAGTGTTCCACGCACACCAGTCGCATCTCGCAGTCGAGAAATCTTGTCACCAGTGGTGGTCTCTCCTTCGGAAAGCTGTATCTCATCCGACGATGATCACCACGACGACGATGTCTTCGACGATCCTGTCCCGGCTTCTGTTGACTACCTTACTGCTCAGCCCAAAGGGAAGAGCAGCACACCGTCGACTCTCACACCTGTCACACCGCTCACGCCACCCCTGATCAAGTCTAAACGGCTGGTTGATGCGGAGTCTCCGTTGTCAAGAAAATGGCGTCCTGCTCCTAATGAAGAAAAAAGAGTTCAGATCGATCAAGACGAAGAGTTCAAGCCGCAGAAGCTGATCAAGCAAATGACTGACAAGATGAATGAATGTGAGTTCAAAGTCTCTCTTACCTGCTTCACATGCACAGCTGCATTGGAGTTACAGAAACGCAGAGCAGCCCGACAGCATGAATTGACCTCTATTACTGCCTAGAACCCCAAAGTTACTTCGGTTCTCGTCACTGATGATAGATCCTCAATAGTAACCGAATCCCTCAAAGTTTTTGGGAAGCTCTCATTAGATGTGAAGTACGACTTTTCGCCATCGCAGATCCGCAGACCAGCTACGCTAAGACGATCGGGTCCGACGATCCAGACAAACGAGAGTACCAACCCGTCTACTCATCTGCACCGTAGCGAGCCCACGGTCCCGACCGATACGAGTCAAGACAGCTTCCAACCTTCGCGTGGAGCAAGCCCAACGACCATCGAGACCCGCAAGCCGACTACCACATTTGGAAAGGACCTTGAATATGTAGTTCCAGTTACGATTTGCCAAAGACTAGCAAGTAGTCAAACTCAGTGCGTTGCGTCGCTCCAGGCCTCAGATAAAGCAGGAACCCAATGTGAGAGCCGCCGGAAAGTGAAGAGTGATGATTGGAAGACTGCCATGGCTGCCATCGTCTCTTGTTATGAAGGATACGACATGGCAAGTCTTGTATTTCAGCTAGAGAAACTGATACAGTGCACCATGTGTGGAACTCATCAAAAGTCAGGCCTGTCTAACAAAAGACTTGGTAGTGTGGGGACATGGATTAACACATCACCGGAACGGAAAACGGCCCGTAAAGCTACCAAGAGACAGGAAGAGCAGAAAGATTTTGAGGCTTGGCTCAAGAGTATCACGGGCCAGGTACAGTTGAATCCGGAAGTAGTCGAACAAGAGTCACAGCCATTCCTCGAGAAAAAAGTTGCCAGCACCGATTCGAAGCCAAATCAACAACCAAGCCCCCACCGAAACATATCCTACTCCTTCCAGCCGTACCAATCACAGGCACTCAAGAAGCTATCTGTTAGTGAAGCGCTTCGCAAACAAGTTGAGAAGCCGCTCACTAAGCTGGACCAGAAACCCGGGTATATCTACATATTCTGGCACAAGGGGAAATTCGGCTACGTAAAGATCGGCCGTACCCGGGACCCTGAGGAACGCCTTGAACAATGGAACAGGAACTGCAAGCGCGAACACGAATACCACGCTTCAGGTGCCGGTCTCAAGGTGCCGTACGTCGCCCGTGTCGAGCGACTCATACAAATCGAGCTCAAAGAAAAGCGAAGATGGATGAGTTGCGACGAGTGTAAGAATACGAAGGGACAGCCGAAGAAGCACATAGAATGGTTCGAAGTGTCGGATAAGGAGGCCGCAGCAGTTCTCGAGAAGTGGCGAGCTTGGATTGTAAAAGATCCCTATGGGCCGGTTGCGGGGATAGATGGGTGGGAGCTCAAGCCCGAATTTGGAGAGACACTTGATGATGTGTGTCGACCTATTCAGACTGAGGCGAAGACTCGACCTACATCTTCGCATCGTAGGAAGTCGAGTGGGCGCTATAGCCTGCGGAAGACGGCAGCTAGAAGGAGTTATTAATTCGCCTCAAAGCTGCTGTCTGGGATCTGTTTCGTCAACACTTTCGGCATTGTTTTCTTTGGTACATAGTCAACTATGTTTGAGCAACAAACAACGCTTAACGCTGCTTTCAAATCTAGCTGGAATTGAGCAGTGGTGAGCGCCTTTGTTGTAAATGGCCTTCTATACCTGAGCCGATCTTTTCATTCTATCCAATGCAGGTATGCAGCGCACCCAAGAGTAACGCGTGGCACGTAATGTACCGTATGAAAAATGGTGATAGTCATACATTTGGTTGACAGCCAAAGGAACAAGCCCGCATCAAGCGCTTCCGTACCATTGAAGTCTATAGAAGCGCCATTTCGTCCTACGGCAGCGTTGGCTGGTTTCAATTATCTAGTAAGTGGGAGCACATGCTACGAAACATCAGCAAACGAAGCAAAAGGTGAGTATCGGCGGTTTCGGAAAAATAATGTTCATAATTGACCACTGGATTAGTTTGATATGGCATTTGATCACATTTCATTTGTCTCTGAAGCTCTATCTATGCCATCTCATGAACTCTCCCACGTCTTCTCATCTCGCAAGACCGTGCCAATCCCATGCGTGCGTCTTGCTATTCGGGTATTCCATCCAATGCTTAAGCTCCTGGAGGCGAGGACGCTCAAACCCTGATGATGCACATAATGCGTGTATGCGACATGTATGCAAACGAACGCCTCAATGCCAACGGAACTGCAGGAAAAACAAAAGGAGCGACGACGCCAAGTCCGTGCTACACCATCGCTATGCAATTTGACAAACGAAAAAGAAAGAAGAAAACACAGAGATGTCTCAGACGATGAGGATCTTGTTGAAACATGCTACATGCAACATGCTGATGATCTGTAGAGCCCAGTACGCCGCCCTCTCGCCATATCGTTCTATCCTCTTTAGTTTCACCGCAGATGGGCCTTGTATTTCTGCGAGCAAAGTCAGTAAGGAGTCCAGCCATCGTCGTCTTGTGAAAACTTACGTTATCAATCTTCCTCTTGCTATCCTTGTCCAGTGCATTGCCAACTCCATGCAAGGTATGCGAGACCGCTTTAGCGACTCCGATCCCAGGTCGGATCATGATGGTCGGTCCATGTCTCGCGATTGCCCTCGCCATTCCCATTCCGCTGCCTTCTTCCATGGCCTCGCTAGGAATGGCAAAGATTGCATCTTGGGCCCTCTTGAAATCTTCTTGGAAACGACGGGACGCACTCCGAAGCCCATCTTTGACGCCCAGTGGTTGATTTGCGTAGTTCGATACGGCCCGAGGCTCGTCATCGTTCTCACCGCCGGCGTCGAGATCATCCCACTCCTGGAGAGCAGAAGGGGTACGAGGTGAAGCAGTCTGCGGGTTCAAGAAGGTTTCGGCACCCTCGAGAATGTTCTGTGTCCCAATAGCTACCTTTGCACCAAGACGAGCAGCTTCAGACGTGGTATTCTTGGCGAAGGCAACAAGGCCCTTTCCAAGGCTCCTCGCGATCCGTCCGTCTTTTCTATATTCACGTAGTGGAACAACGACAATGTCGCGCATGCCACTTGCGACATTGACAACAGGACGCACTGCTGCAAGTCCAGTAAGAACCTGAGGGAGCTGGTTCCTTTTGACGTCCGGCATCCACACGTCGTTGAGGGTTTTGTGAAGCCGGTCGAAACTAGGAATGCCGTACACCATTGCGTGTCGAAGCAGAATTGGGCAATCTTCGAGGACCACGAAATTCATAAACTCTGTCGTATGACCCGAGCGAAGACCTCTGTAGTCGACGCGCTTTGGCTTGTAGTCTAGCTTCAACTTGACCGCCATGACCTCGAGTCGCTGTATGAACGGCTGTTCGGACGATGTGGTGTTATCGTCGGGTATAGAGTCATCCTTGAACTCAAAGAAGCGTGTTATGAAGTCCAAAGCATCTTGGTCTACATGGAGTCGGAGTGGCTGCACGGTAACCTGAATGACCAGCTCAGACGCGACCAAATCAGTGACTGGTTTGACTGTCAATAGCTCCAAGTCAATCATGGGCCGATCCATCTCGCGTCGAGTAGGTTCAATCTGCGAGGTAACGAACTTGCTCCATGTAGAGGAAGGAACATGATCGAAAATCTCAAAGTCCTGCACCCGTACATTGATAGAATTCTGCGTCTGGCCGGTATCCGCAGGAAAGACGATCACGTCTGCAGCCACATCTGAAAGCTGGATGGCGATCTTCTTGTTCTTGCTTCGCTCTAGCTTCAGCTTGCGTCGACGAGTCTTGGTCGCGCTTCCAGGCCGAACAGTTGCTCCGGTGGATCGTGTAGCAGTCGAGGTAGCATAGCTCCCAGTTTCACTTGCGAGATCATCGATTTCCCGGTTGATCTGCCTAGCCAGGGTACCTTTTTCATCTTTGATGGGGACACCAATCCAAACAGAGTTGAAGAGAAAGTCCTCTTCTACAAAGTCTAGGTCCTCGTCCTCATCTCGACCTCGTTGACGACGCTCTTCAGCCCTGGCTTCCACATCTTCTACTGCCTGAGTGATAACGCCGCGGGTTCGTGGCCAATCGTACCCATCGTAGAGATTCCAAACAAAGTTCACATCGCGTACGCGAAGCTTCAGCGGAGCGTGAGTGGTCTTGAACTCATTTGTAAGGTGATACTGTCCCTTGTTTGAATCCCACTTGCGAGCCTTGCCTTCTTGATGCGAATCGGATTCGCGGAAAAAGTCTTCTTTGAAGTCGAAGCCTTCCTCTTCGCCCACCTCATATTGTTCTTGGAAGCTCTCAAGAAGTGGTTGCTCGCCACGACGCTTGACCGCTGGGGGACTAGCTAGAGCGCCGAGGTCATCCTCTCCCAGCATGCTATCACCAAGGTCTTCTTCGGTGGGAAGTTCTTGCCCGTAAAAGCTGCCCACGAAGTCGAGGTTTGTAGGAACCTCGTCAGACACTAGGTCAGCGTTGTCCATGAAATTCTCCTCTGCAACAATTTCTTCATGCATAAGCTCATCGACGTGGAGGGATTCCATCATCTGTTCGTATGGTACCACGGTCCGATATTTCTCTGCGGTGCTTGGGGGTGTTGGCGGTTGCAACCCATTCAGAATGGCAATAAGCGTCTGCGTAGAATCCGCGCACGATTCTAACACGAACAACTCGTTCTTGAATTCGATATTCATCGTCTGCTCCTCGCCATCTCCGACGATATTGATTTGCACTTCCGCTGCAGATATAGAACTAAGCGATACATATCCGTACTCGCGGAGCTCACGGAGCTGGCGTTGTGCTAGCGAAGATAGTCCGGCAAGTGAACTTGGAACTTCCTGTTTGCCGATACGTCCTACGTCGTCGATGGCATGAAGTGACGCTTTCCGGAGTTCCACGACAATTGTAAATGCATCCTTCTTAGACGTTTTGCCAGTGAAATGTGCGTCAGAGAGAACGAAGAGCGCCTTAGCAGGCAGCCTTCGAGGATTGAGTCCTAACCCACAGCTTCTGAAGAGTAGGTCCACATGAAGCGGCTTTGGCGAATGTGCTGAATCGGAGCTTGACTGGGAAGATTGTCTGCTCAAGGATTTGGGTGAAGGTGTCCCTGTGATCGTCGCGACTGAAGCTGCCAGACCTAGCGCAAGATCATCCGCAGTACCGTCTTCGGATAAGCCAAGAGCCGCCATTACTGTTGAGACACGGTATTCCACGCAGACATTGAACAGTTTCGCCTTGATCACAGGTTCCATCTCATCGCCTATGATTCTAGCCATTACCATCGGTAGCTGATCTTGCGGACGTAGCGTGGCGACTTCGTGCACGAGTAATTCTTCGCCGCGGCGAAGATTTGTCTTCCCGAGTTCGACTGCAAGGAGAGATGGAACCCCGACGTGCGCCATAGACGCGTTTTGGAGTGAGAGGGAAACATCTCCAAGCTTCTCATTAATCGTTAGACCGACTTCTACATGCTGAGCGGTAGCCAACGTCAAGATTCCAGGCCGATCGTCATCCGGAAGGTACTTTGTAACCTTGGAAAGCTTTGCTAGCTCAGCTCCCAGAGCCTCAAAGACTCTCACTTGCTCGAGATCAGATACCCTTACGTCGACATTGGTGATCTCGGCCCGAAGAACAGAGCCTTTCCGACGCTGACGTAGTAAAGTGTCGATGAGGATATCCTCGTCGTTCTCATACGGATCCTTTGAAGGCGTGATCATCGATATGAGTTTCGTAAGGTCGACCTCCTCTGGCGTGAACAGGAAACTGATGGTGGTGCCTTTGACATCGACAAGTAGAGGAGGACCCATTGTTGAACCATCCACGTAAGGGCCAGAGAACTGAACTTCGGCTATCTTGAGACGGACATTGCTCTCCCGGACAGCAACGCGTACAGACGTCGTCTGCACCCGCAACGCGCAACTCCTGCCTTTAAGGACAAAAGTGACTTCTCCAAACTGGACGTGAACTTTCGGCATGTTGGAAGGCCTAGAATGCGCCACAGGGGGAACGGTGTCTCCAAAGTGGACGCCTCGCGCACGCGCCGGGGCTACGGACACCGCTGGACTGTGGGTAGTGCTTGCTGAACTGATCGAACTCCCGAGCTCTAGAATGCCACTGAATCCTCCAAAAGAGCCCAATGCATCATCAAGGCTTTGAATATCCAGTGAAACTTTGACAGGTCGCGTTACTACGGTGATGCGGCGGTCTTTCGACTCTTGGTAGTCCACTTCAATATCTTTTTTGAGCTGATCCGCAGTGTTACCCACAGATCGCCTCGACCTTGGTCTAGGACTCTCGAAACATATCATGTCTTGATCAATAGAAGAGAGAACAAATCTTCCGATCTGGAGTTTCGTACGTGTCTCTTCCGCCTTTGTCTGATTTGCGAGTTGTACTGAACCCAATTGGAGTCTGAGTATCGCCTCATGTGGACTCACGTCGAGTGTGGAGCGAGGGAAACTGGTACCCACGATCGATTCCGTCATCAAGTGTTCCAGCCACGCGATACCGATGTTCTTCACCGAGACACTGAAGCTGGGCTGAGATGATCTTGACGCAGGAGGATTTGGCACGGGTTCGGATGCTACTGCGTCTTTGCTGGCTCCTTCCGCGGTACTCAGAGCTTTTAGGACTCTGTCGATCATCTGAAACAAGACACGGCCCAAGGAAAGATCGACGTGCACCACCACTGACCCTACTTGTATGCATACAGTTGCAGACAACTCTTTCTTTGCCTGAGGTGCTGGTTGATCTATATGAGAGTGTTTCGAGCTTGGCCGCCTAGCCTCAGCAATACTGACAGAGCCTCTCCGGCGCGAGGAGGTTGAGTGCGCGTAGTTCGAGAAGGATCCAGGCATTTCTTGGAAGATAGAGTCTTCAGCTAGGCTGGGATCACTAAATGAAAGCTCTGGATGGTCGACTGTTTGTTCCACATTGGGCTCGTTGTCGGATGTTTCGGCCAGACTAAGCGGGAAAAGCGCAGTGATGGTATCAATCGTCAGAAAGAGCTTTGAGACTTTTGATTCAGCATCCGATGCTCCAACCTGATGATATAGCGCAGGTACGTCCTTTTTGACTGACGGTCTGGAGAACACACTTTGTGGACTTCCAGGGCGTGGTGTCTCGCAGCCATCCTCTGTCTCTACTAGAGGACTAAGAACGCTTCCAGCAATCATAGCATCGGGTATTGGGGCCGAAGTATCAGAGCTCGTGCTCTGACTTGAAGTGGACGCGGAGTCCCATGCGCCAGGTATGGCCGGTCTATAACTGGAAGTTGACGGAACAGCGCTTACAGCGCTCATATACATGCTCTCAGCCTCTTCATGTGTGAACACCTTGGATGCCACCAGATCTTCACCCCCATCACCACTTGGTGGAGAAGCCTCACTACTCGCAGGACTGTTTGTTTCATCCCATGCATGATGTCGTGCGGCATCCAGATTGTCAGTTGCTGAGAACAGCGGCTCAGGAGGTATTGACTGTGGGAAACTGCTCTCGTCGTCGCTCGAGTGAGAGGATTCGATGGGTCGTTGCGCGAACGCGAACGCGAACGGAGGTGATGCATCTTGGAACGGGGACTGTTCCATTTGTTGGATCGAGTCTATGCCACTTCCTAGAGCCACCGAGCCATGTCCCGAGTTAGTCGCAATTGTTCTGGAGTCGAACAATTCATTTTGAAGAGCGTAATCCAATAAGCCCTCGTCATCATACAGGATGCTACTTGCACTTAACGACTGCCGTGGAAGTGATTGCTGAGACTGAGCCATAGATTCGGAAGTGATGCTCTGATCTAATGTGCCGTCTTCGGAAGCTGCATCTGCAAAACGATCCTCATCTGTAGTGAGGACAGAAGTCGAGAGTGGTTGGACTTGGCTTATAGGCTCTGCGTGATTTCGGTCCATCTGCTCATGCAAAGACGTCGCGACCCCCTGCGAAACCGGAGGCGATTCCATGGGCTCTGCCGACGACGTTGTGTGTCCACTCTTAGCGAGTTCATCGATTGATGATGGTTCGCTTTGTGTCCCACGGCTTAGCGCTATGTCAGAGCGAGTGTCCGCAGGCGACGATGCTCGAGAATGTCGTGACGCGGTAGCAAAGCTGTCCGCGTCTGAAATCAGTCGAGCGTATATGTTCTCTAGTCGCATTTGACGTTGCCCTGTCCTGCTATCCGGCTCTTGCGCAACGCCCGCAGAGGCAGAATTGACGTGTGGTGCCTCCGAAGTTATTGAATCGATCGTGACGCGATCCACGTGGAAGTTCAGGGAAACATAGGGTACGTCGCTAATGCTAAACGCGCCCGATGGTCCTGGAGTAGTCTGATCCTCGACCTGAATATCGATATGGATTGCTATAATCTCTAGTCGGTCTAATGCGGTATTGAGGAGATTCCGGAAGAACGCATTTAGTCCTAACGGAGCCCCCAGGCCTGCAACACTCTCATCATCTGTATCATCGCTGCTGACCGAGTCTTGTAGGGTCTCCGCTTGTGCCAGTATAGCTTTTTTTATTTCCTCGGCCTCCGCCCGCTCTTCTCGGATGAAAGATTGTGCAATATCATCGACGGTCGGCGGGTGTTCCTCCTCTTCCTCATCCGATGAGGTGTCGCCAACAAAGTCCGTGGGCAAAGATCCGCGGCGATAGGGCGGCGAGCGAGGGCGCGATCGGGAGGCTTCCGCTGCTTCTCGAGGATGCGCCTTCGATGGATCTGCCTCTTCCAGAAGACGAGCATGAATCTGAATTCCCTCTACTTCTATTATAAACCGAGGTGATCTAAGGTTCAGAACGAATGTGACGCGCAGTAACGACGCTGTAGCTTTCGAGAGAGCTATTTCGGGGGGAAGCTTTATATGTAATAACGAGACTAGTTTCTACACGGGCTATTGTGAGCGCAGAATGACTTTTGAACTTGGTGACGGCGCGTACCTTGACAGATAGTCCGACATCGCGCATTTCTAGGGTAGTCTCTTTGCCGACCTTGACATCGACGAAGTCCCTCGGGTCTTTGTCTAGTAGGTCGAGGTGTCGAAGGCCGAAAAGTAGAAGTGCCTTGCCAGCCGAAGCAGACCAGCCTGTGAAGAAGGCCATCGTGGTTGTGCGGGAGGTTGAAGAGGGTTAAGGCGGGTTGTAGGCCAAGGTACGAGCCTACAGCCGCGTTGGATTGGACTCCATAAGTAGTCCTGGTTCCAGCAACGGAGTATGCAGTAGACGGCCCGCGATAGCTTCACGAACAGCCAAGCAGTCGCGGATGGGCTCTGGCCGTGACGTGTCGGCGCTGGAATACTTGGTTGACGGTTAGCTAGGTGAACAAGAGAGGCCCGGCGTGCGTGTGGTGATAGCAATAGGGTCGGGATGTGGCAAGGAGCCACCCGTTGACGACAGCCGTCACGGGGAGTGGTGCAGAGCAGGGCAGGGCAGGGCAGTAGCTTGGGCGTGAATTTCGGCGGCTGATGGCAGACGCATCGAATCGAGTACTCCAGCTCCCCGCGTCACACGGCCCCGGCTGCCCCCCAAACGCCCAGCTATCGGAGCCTGCGCACGTGCCCTATCGATAACGCGTAGCGCGGCGCGCGCATCATCGGCTCTCTAGTTCGGGTATTCTCCGCACTCAAGCGAGTCATCGCATCCCCAAGCTACTGACTAGCTTACCTAGCCTACCCTTAATTATCTATATAAATATATTAAATATACCCTATTCTCTTTAGTAGAATTAATTACTAATATATCTAAAAATATTTAAAAAATTTACTAGTATAAAAAAACCTATATTTTTAAAGATTCTTCTTCTATTATTATATTACTAAGTTAATAGTATAGTACTAAGCTTAATACTTCTAAGTAATCTACTATTTTTATAGTACTCTACTTTTATAAAAAGGAGAAAATATTTTACTTTTATAATCTATTTAAAAAGCTCTTTAATATTATAAAAAGTACTATAAAAGATATATATTAAAGCTAGTATATATATTAACTCTATAATAATTTTAACTTAATAGTTAACTCTAAAGAAAGGCTATAAGAACTTACTAATACTAACTACTATATAATTACTAATTATTTAGATAAGTACTTATTTAAAAAGAAAAGTAATATATAAAATAATACTATTACTAAGGCTAGTATTATAATTATATATAGTAAAAAGAAATATAACTATATAACTATATAAAAGTATATAAAAGAAGTCTATAGTATTTATATATATACTATACTTATAAAAAAATACTACTTAGAAATAAAGTATTATATAAAAGTAGAATAAGTAAGTTAGTAGTTTTAACTTTACCTTAATTTAGAAGACTAGTATTTAGTTATTTAGTATAATAAAATCTATTAGTTTATAGGCTTAAGATACTAGTATAAGATTAAAAGATATAAAGGTAAAAAATACTACTAAAAAAATATCTAAAATAAAACAAATTATAAGAAGGGTAATAATAATAAAATATTTAAGTAAAGATTTTATATATTTATTATTATTAGGTATAACTTTTACTAGATAATTAGCTATAATAAAGGTAATAAAAATAGAAAAATAAATAGCTATACTTTTATAAAAATTCTTTTTTAGCTAATATACTTTACAGGCGAGCAACTTATATAGATAAGTAACTTACTCTACTAAGCCCCTACTAAAATATACTATTACCTATAGTATAATATAATATCTTAACTATCTAACAAGCTACTAGAATTAAATAAAGCTTAATTATAGCTTATACTTTAGGCTATCAAATAAGATACAATACTATTATAAAGATGTACTATAGCTATCTATAATATTCCTTAAAAGTCGATTAGCTAAAGATATACTAGAATTACCTTTTAATATAACTATATACCTAACTTAATAAAGCTATTAAA
>MU004518.1:0-54678 GCA_010405375.1 Lophiostoma macrostomum CBS 122681
TTAAAGGTTATTAAATTATAATAAGCTTAGTAATAATTCTTATAGTTAAAAATAGAAAGCTTTAATAAGCTATATAGTATTACTAGTATAAGTAGTAGTAGTAGCAATAGTATATAGCCTCTAGAGGCGCTCTATAGGCTTAGGAAGGTTAATTGCTTGCTATAGTGGTAGAAAGGGAGGCCTAGAAGGTAGAGTAGGTAGGGTAGCTAGGTTAATAACAAGTACTACTAATATATAGCAAGTGCTATAAATAAGGCTATAAGAGGACTTAATATACTACTAGATAGCGCGCATTCTATAAATTAATTCCTATTATCTCCTATTGTGTAGTTGTTGAATTATTATGCAGTAAAGCGTCGCGATTTTGGCGGGGCTGGCGGATGAGTGATCCTGGCGGATGAGTGATCCGACACGTTACATGCGTGGGGCTGAGTCCGCCAAGTTGGATGTGATGTCATGTTGCAGATGTGGCTGGATCTAGACCCGATCGATCGCAGCCTGATGCTCGCAGTCTTATCTAGGCTTCAGCCTTCCTGCTTCAAACACATCAATATCTCTGGGCCTGCTCTATTCTTCTCCTTCCAAGTGTACATTCAACGTTAAAGCTTCCGTTATCATGGCAGATACCTGTTCGTACGACTGCTCGCGCGAGCCCAGTGAGCTGGTGCCCAATGCTGATATCTCTGGAGTGGGGGTACGTTTTCTACAGGAATAGGTGATACTAAACTATGATGGACACTTACAGCCACAGGTAATTATCGGCTACGTTGTCTCTGCCGGTATCGTTGTCTTCCTTGTGGTCTGCCATTATATTTTCGCATTCGATCCCACGATTAATCCCTTTCAGCAGCCTGCTGCAACCTCCGGGACGCCCAACCTCACCGCATTTCGACCTAATGCAGTCGATGTGCTCGCCATTGAGATTTTCTCTATAATTAGGCCCAGGCACAACCACTTACAGGTTTAGGAAGCATTACGCAGGGTACTCCATACTCCATGATAATACGATTTGATACTTACAATCCCAGTGTATACTGGTAATGAGCGATTTGCAGATTCTGACAGGTATGTCGATACTGATTAGCGGATACGTGCAACTACGTTGCGGTATCTCATGCTATCACTGGCAAATCATTGTCTATCTCGCGTGGTTCTCAAGCCTAACTCATTTCGCTTGTCTAACCTTCCTTCGAAGCTATCTGTTTAACCACCCCGGTTCGTTCATACCCTGCGAAAGGCTGAGCTGAAGTTTGCTAACAATGTTGCAGTAAGTCACTACCCTTCGAGTATTCTGTTTGAACCAGTGGTAGTGTTGGCTTCGTCAGACCCTGCTATCGGGCAGCTTATCTAATGCTACTAGGGAGAACGCGCATGGCGACTAACAGCAATGGGTTTGATTGTGATGATGCTGACTGTGGCTTTCGTTCCAACCGGAAACTACGCGTGGTTTGAAGATGTCTCCTTCTCTGACTCACAGCTTCCGATTTATAGTCAAGCCATATGCCATTTGGTATTCGACCATAGGGTCTCAGCCCCCGTCACGAGACTGTCGATCGGCTTTTTTATTGCCCTCCTCATGATAAGATATTTTATAACGGTTGTATTCCTACACGAATACCTTTCAAGGCATCTTCTGTCAAGCTGGCGAAAGCAGGCAAGTAGCTGGTCTAGAGCTAAATTAACGTTTTGGTGGGAAAGATAGCAGGTATCGACCCGACCAGATACGTTCAGACGAAGACTTGTATATCATCCGCTGTTGGCAATTTTTTTAACAACGCGAATTGCGGCCGATGTGACATCATCCATGTTTTTCGAGGTATATCTGCCCCGAGTTACAAGCTATCAATACATGCTGATGGACTGAAGGTATGGTGGTTAGCTGTGAGTTTCTCGTTAGGCTGTATGCGTTTGTTCGCCATTTGGATGCTACATGACAGTGGTACTACGACATGGGGCTTTGGCCAAGTCATGCCTGTTGTTCTTCTAGCTGCTCCCTTGGTTACTATTTCGGAGGCATTCTTTTTAGTAAAGACTAGTACGTTCATCGCCGGCACGAAGCATTGTAACTGAGACACGCAGTAGCGAAAGCCAACGACGAGACCACTTCAACGGGAAGCTCCGATAGCAATGACAGCGCGGCCGAGCAACCTTCAGGTGAACCATCTGCCTCCGGGAGCTGTACCAGCAATCAATCTACCGCCAATCCATCGTCTAGTAATGGTACAATTCTCAGTTCTGCTATTCAACACCCTTCAAGTCCGATAACATCCACCAAAACTCCACTAACACCTAGCACAGCTACTCCAGTCGGTGACCTCACGAGTGCATCTCCACCAGCAAGAGTTCAGACGATGCAGTTGGCAGCCAGTGCGTCGAGAATGGCTCTGGACGGACTGAATGATCATCCTGAACATGACTACTATGGACAATCCCCATATGTCCGTCATGGGATCACTCTTTCCATCGGTATGGTTATAGTTATCTCGGCTTATATCTCACAGCTGGCAGGCGCTTCAGAGACAGGGAGATCCATGCTTGCCTTCCAAGGGTTGCTTGGACCAGCTGCTGGCTTGCCCAAATTCCTCACGTGGACGCCCTTCTCAATTCCGCTGTCATTTGTACATTATCTCCTTTGGAGCTTTATGATCGAGGGATTTCGCCAGCAAGGCACAGGAGTTCCATGGATAAGAATACCTCTTGCTCATAACCTCAATTTTTGTTTGGTTTTCGTCACGGTCTTGATGTATTACTCCTCCTTGTCAGCTGGCAGCCTCATACTGTTTTTGTACTCTGCTTCCTACTGGATCGTGTCGATCTCCAAAGTGTGCTGGGAAAAAGCTAGAAGAGCATTAGCCCAGACAGCGTAGTGCAGACCGAAGTAGCCTCTAGCGGGGATTCAGTCACGTAACGTCAAGCAGGTCTCCAAATTAAACAAGGTTTTATTCCATACCTCGCACTGTTTGTTTTAAGGGCGAGTCTAGCACCCTACCCGCTGAGTAAGACGCGAGACAAACCTTGGAAAATCGACAATTGTGATCAAGTTAGTCATCACGTCCTAACTCTAACGACACCGTCGTGGATCATACAGTAGACTCTTTCTTGAACAACATCTTTGTACATACCCACGCGATGTTTCTACACTTCTATCGTTTGGAGTGGCTTCTTGGTCTAATGTCAATAAGAAAGCCTATACGCACCGGATTCTCATTTCATTCATCGGCATATACTCTCGCATTTCTAACTTCCGCGGAGTACAATACTTCACTCATATGTACCAATAAGCGCTTTGAGCGGTGGACCCTAATGTTAGTAACGCGGTATGTGAACCATTGTTGTCTTAAATGAACAGTGAATGTTGTCTAAGAGAAATGGATTAAGCATGCCATCACCAAAGATCCGCCATGGCATTTCTTATATGCCGGAATCTACACTTGCAGGTTGCGGCCTAAGTTTACGAGGCTTAGAACGAATGAGGAAGCATGGCGACAGGGGCTCGGCATGGTAGGCCTCTGGAAGCAAGTCTCTCCTTTGTTTGGAGGCGCGTCAAACTGGAGGCGCGTCAAACTGGAGGCGCGTCAAACTGGAGGCAACATTGAGTTGCTCAAAAACTCGAAGCCTTTTCTTCCACCACCTCTAATTCTTCACGCCCGCCAAGCAAGACGGGAAGATGTAAAGACCACCAGGCCATGCTTCCGTGTGTCGAGATAGTATGCAACATGTTCCTGCTTTGTTGGCAATGAGCGATAGCAGCTGACGGGAGGGTCTGGACTGCATCGTTTTCTTGGACTCATCGTGAGAAGCGGACCAGAAGACCCATGCTAGGGCAAGCTTCAGCAGGAGAAATCTGTCGTGGCCGGCAGGATTCCAGCTTAAGAGGACACGAGCGAGCATAGCAGATCATTGGCAGCGAGCGAGGCCGGACGGAGGCCATGATAAAGACGCTGGCGGGTCAGCCGTGTTGCTAGCCACGAGCGTAGAAGGAGGCACATAAGCAGTTATATGCCCTGTCTTTGAGTACGCAAGTCGCAAGGTTGCGCCGAGGAGTTTGATGGGGATGATGTGGCGATTGGCGAGATGAGGTAGGGGAGAAATGCGGAGAGTACGATTTCTGTAGCTCTTCCGCGCTGGGGCTTACTGCTGGCAACTCCTCCGCCCGCTGTACCGCATGCATTCGCCCAGTCTGGCGGCGATCTGGAAGAAGCTGGCCTTACTTTGGTGTAGGGTGGTTCCTGCCTCTATTTCCTTTTCTTTCCTTCGCCTGTTCCTCTTTGTCTACCGCGACCACCTAAAACATCTGGCTGAAGGAGTGATTCGCGCATAGGCAGCCATTGACGCCGCTACCAAGGGCCTGTTGCGCGTGCTTGTAGCGCTTCGATATCCTGCGGTCGACGTGCGAGTGGGAAGGGGTGCCCGGTGAGGCGTTTCTTCTGGTGGAACCAGGCGTCGGGCGAGAGACGGGCTCCCGATGGCGTGCCGGCGCCCAGGTCAAACCCGAGTGCGCGACAACGGTGACTTGTACGGATACGTCAGAACTGGACCGGTCACCGGCGAGCACGACCGCGCCAAAGGAGCTGGCCATTGTAGAGCACGTCGTGTTCGTTTGTCTCCTGCAAGGCCTGATGGAATGAGCCTGCCTGCATTCGTTGTTCCTATTCCTCCCTCCGCGGTGCCGTTATGTGGGTGTTTGTGAGCGTTGCAGTCGTCGTGCGAGGAGCGATAGGGCGTGGGAGGATGGTACAGCAAGCGAAGGTAGTGCTGCAGATGCTACTTGCGCAGACCAGAAGGCTTAGGCAACGGTTTCGGATGGGATTGTGTGTTCGTTAAGCGCGTTGCTGGACGCTTCAACTGACGTTTCCAGTCAATCGACGGCTTCCGACCAGACTTCGTATCCAGTCGTGGCGCCCGCACTCTTGCTCTTGTCCTGTGGACGCCGCGTTTCTGCGCGCGCAATTGCTGAGCGAGTTCAGCTAGGGGACCTGCCCCTTCGTCGTGGTCGCATGTCCTACGCCGCGCGAGTTCTCACACGTTCTGAGACGTGGCGCTTCGGCTGGCTGGAACCGGTCGGGACTGTGTGCGCTCGTGCGATACCGTTGTTCGGCTCCTAGGTAAAAAAAAAAGCGACGTCGATAGTCAATGTCGGCGGGCTCTGGGCTGAGCCAGTACGCGCGTCTTGGAAGATGTGAGGCACTCACATTATCTGAGACATGTGGCTGGGGCACGAAAACTCAACGAACAACTTTGATCTAAGTTTCCCTCTAGGCAAACCCTAAAGCGCGAAGCCAACGCGCCGCTGGTCAGCCGCTTGGATGGTGGACGAGCGGTGTATGGATTGTGTGGGGGGATGAGATCATGCGGGCGCGAGGAGAAAATTTAAATCTATCTTTGTGCGCAGCGAACAGACGAAGAGACGCGTCCTGCATCGTCCTGCGTGCTTTTGTGGGACCCGAAGGTCGTGGAGGCGATAGATGGGAGACACTGCTGCAGCGCGGTGAGATTGCGTCATAGCCTCACGATAACTCACGATAAGCTTGCTAGGCAAGCGGTTCGTCCCGTAGCTAAACCTTATGGTAACGTAGCTAAAGCTTATGGTAACGTAACTAAACCTTATGGTAACGACAGCTCCTGCTGCGTCCACGATCATACCGATTATCCTGATGGAACTCTGCTTCGAGTCCCTTACGGCTCCACATTAGTCAACACTCTCGCACTCGAGTAGTAATATAGTGTTAAGATGGTAAGAGTGGTGAATCGATGGAGCGACGGAGTGAAGGGGTGATGCTGGGACATCGCGGTAGAATGGAGCTGCTTCTAAAACTATATAGATTACTGCTTGGTCTTAATCTCTAGCTATGGTTTTACTATGGACAACGGCTTTACTGCTTATTTACAAATTCTCCAAAGAACCACGAGCGCACCACCTCAGGACAGATCGAGGCCACCCGCGAGCGCGTAAGACACAGCCGGACCTGAGGCCCCAACCCCAAAAGCACACTGCGCAGCGAAGGCATCCTGCTCACGCAGAAATAGTCCTCACATACTGCGGTGGCGCTAGTCAGTATAGCGGGAAGGTACAATCTACCGCAGTTTATTGCCCCTCGGTCAAACAGACCTGCGGAGCATCTGCGAGACGCTGGCCGAGAAGGCGCAGGAGTCGTCTGAGGAGGTCGACTCGAATCTCCTTGAGGAGCGCGCGGGCTGGAGACGGTGACGTGAGCATTGGTTCGGTGACAGCTGGTCACGAAAAAAAAAGGATAGAGTCGCTAACGGTATGCCTGGTTGGTTACTGCCATGGATCCCCGCACAACTCCGCAACGTGGGTGATCACCGAAAGTCAGGCTGAGGTTCGGAGTCGGGAGTTGGTTTAGAATATAGCTATTCAGTATTTCCTCTCATCTGTCCCGCTCGACCATACACCCCTCTATACTCAAGTTGCCTTCGTTATCAGCATACGTTCCTGCCAGCGCTCAAGCATTTTCGGCGCTCCGTTCCTCCTAACAGAGACTGGGCGTTTGCCATGCTGCTTGTTGGACGGACTCCACTTTGCGACTCCCTGCCCAACGCCCACGCTTCACGCCTCACGCCTCACGCCCAAAGATTCAGATCCAAGCGCCTGTTACAGCGACGACAATCCGGCGCTCTCGCTACGCGTCTCAACGCTTTGATGATCCTCACATCAACCCTCAGCCCATCGCTCATTGTCCAAAGGCAAAAGGCTTGTTTATGACGGGAAAGCGCTTGGCCAAGTCCTGGGGGTGATCGTGGCCCACGGACGTCGCTAGATGCGGTGGGACCATGACTGGCAGACAGCTACCTCATCGGCGCAGGATGAGAGAGACGGGCGGATCGCGATTTAGGGACACGCCGGGGCGATTCGGTGCGGTAGTACACGGTCGAACAGGAAGCAAGGCTGCTGTTGATGGTAAGCTCCGCTCATCCCACCGTCCTCATCGTGCGCTTCATCAGAGCTTTCCTCAGAAGCCCGGGGTCGGCTCGAGCTTCATAGAGGAGCGCGAGGTTTGGGGACGGCAGGACGATGGGGTTGGTGAGCAGGCTGATAATGGCGAGGCTACGGGAAGTGTCTCGAGGCTACGGGAAGTGTCTCACGGCTCTTGGGAGACGCGGCTCTGCGGGCACTCGTTTACCCCACACTTCCAGGCTACCACGTGGCTGCGGGGTTGCTGAGAATCTTGCGTCATAGCGGAGCTTTAGGGTTGATTCCTGCTGCGCTGCCTCATAGCAAGACTTCAACGACTACGAACTGCTTCCGCTGTTTCATAATTTTGAATACCGCGAAGGATACCCGCAGCGTGAGGTCCAAGTCAGAAACTTCGTATGTCGCTGAAGAGGTAAGCCAGATTCTGCATGACGAGGCCGAAGCAGAGTGCTTCGGCGGTGGAACAGGCCTAGAGATTTCGTGACTTCATCCTCAGCGCGCATGTAAATTCCTGTCGTGCCTTTATCTCCAGTTTCCAAGGTTATTCTGTATTCGAAACTCTCGGTTCGGCGATTGCGTCATCGCGTAGCAACACCCAACAAAGTCGTGAGATCCATTCTTGCGACGAACAACTGAGGTTCTTCGCTTCTGAAATCGAATTGACGTCCTTAATAGTCGGCTGACGCAACATGAGATACTTTCCCCCTACGGCAAAGAGTCGAATTCGCGATCAATCCCGCACGCGATCCCGCCGCCTTTTCTGCGTTCCAAGGCAGCTATCACAGTAGGCGACGATTCAGTCTCCCAGTTGAGACTCCGGATCATTCAGGATCGCGACATTCTCGAGTAATAAATGTAAGGAGCCCGGTCAAGTCCAACGTCTACCCTATACCATTGTGCCTAGGGCGCCGGGCGCCGGTCAGAGAAAGTGCATGTCTCAGGAAACGTCAGGCACTCATATTATCTAAGACGTATTTCAGTTCCTTTGGACTGCAAATAGCAGTTCCTCAGCTGCCTTCAGAACATCACGGCGGACAATGGTCTGGTATTCAACAACTGCTAGGGAGAGCCCCAAGAAAACAACGTTTACTTCTTCAATCCTCGGACCTTAGTCTAGGCAGTAGCACCCACTCTTTGCATACATTGGGCTTTCGCTCGGCCCAGAAGGCTATCGCAGGATCTATTAGAAGGAGTTTAAGTCGCTAATATCCTTCAAGATTAGCCGCTCCAACATAATGTTTTCGTCAATTTCCGCTGCGAACATTCTCACTACCATCGCCAGTGGCGGGATGGCCACTAGCCAGGAGTGTATTCCAGCGTCAAAAGCAGCGTCTAGTCGATAATCACCAGAGGGGGTTCTTGGGTCCTCCGCCATTGCGACTAATCGCTCGTCAAACGCCCGTCCTTGAATTGCCGTCGTTTTTCTTTACCGCACTACCTAAATCCTATAGGCCAAGAATGCGGAAGATACCCAAGAAGCGGAAAGCTGAATAGATGCTTATGAGATCTGGATTAACGCAGCTTACCAGGAGCACTTGGACTTCGATTTGGACCTGGACTTGGACCGAACAACTGGACGACTATCTGGTTTATCATGCGAAAGCTTGCTTCGAAGGGTGAGCCTCTCGCCAAAGGCTGGAGAGTACACCTGAAACAAGCTGCTTGCTTAAGACGTTGGATGCTAACGGTGTGTACAAGACTTGCATAGATCTGGCAACCGCTTAGTCTTATCGGCATCACGGGGGACTTCCTTTGCGGAAGTCCGTAGGCGGTATGCAAATAGACAACAACTCATTGCCTCCCATATCACACCGACTCGATTACCTGAGCCGCAATCGAGGATGCACTTAGGAACTCGTCGCGGAAACAGTACATGTCAAACGCTATGAGATTCCCCATATCAAAGACCATTCGTACGTTTGTTGAAGGCTCGGCCGGTGAATACACGACTGGAAGAAAGCATCGCTCTAGCGCCCCATCCATCTTCTGATACTCGGCCCGCGTGGTTCAACAGCTTCAGCATTACCATCTTAGCCTCGCCGTAGTCTGCGTATGTGGGCGCTTACCGGATGTCTGCTCACAGAGTGCTAACCATGCTGACTATCGGACAATCTGCTCATTCGACATGCTGCTTCCGCCTCGGCCATCATTCGCTCGGGTTGGACCCTCACAATTCACGTAGGGCCAGTGTGTCGTCTTTAAGAGGGTGAATGATTATCGCTGCATCTCAGAATATTTCGCGTGCATCTCTCTTCTCTACTGCTCCTCCTAGCCCAACCACAACCCACATCCTGCCGTATCGACAACATTCAATCAATACTCGGTGCCGACATGAGTGCCCTCGGAGACAACACGGAGCCCGATATCGTATACGCCTACACAGACCTTCATACCATCGAACTGCCGACTCGGTTGCGCATTATGGCCCCAATACAGCGCGCTCGATTACGAGAAGCCCGAGTACCCTCCGTATCGCCTGAGAAAAGAGGTACATCGAAGCACCCAGCTGGCCACACATCCCCGATACTGGTATGAGCGGACACGATGCGACATAAGCAAGGTTTCGGCTGTTTCGAAATGTTTGAGGTTTGAAGAAGACAGAGTGATAGAATACCATAATGTCAGTATATACTCCATATTTGGTCGGCACTCTGGTAGCGAATCAGACTTGCGGCTCGACTTAGAAGCTACCTACTGCCAGGCTCAAACAAAGACATTAACGTATTAGATCTATAGCATCGCCCCTGTGACCATAATGAGTGAAGGATACCCAATGACATCACTCCGGCATTGTGAAAGTATGGGCGAAATGTTTGGAATGGGGATCGGGTTCCTGCAAGTTTATTCCGCCTTCCTGGCCGCGATGTAGAGAGAGACTGCGAACTGGGATACCACAACGGCACAGCCATAATGGATAAAGACGCGCTGTACGGGTCCTCGATATCATTCATGGACAACTTCGTTGACGGGACACAGGTGCGTATCAGCTCCGACAGTCCCCAAACTAGACGATTCAATCCCCGAGCGCGCAGAGATCATGGAGGTGGACGAGCTTCTGTAGGGTGACGCCGTTATGGCCATGAGGACAGAGTGTACATATGACCCGTCACCCCCCGTCCATGTACCGCCCGCACCATTCTTCCTTGACTTCGTTCACCCCCCCCGTTCGCCAAGCCGTCGCTGGCCATCATGTTGTACACTTCCTGGACATGCGCGGCTTGACTCTCACATCCCCTCTCACCACCTTCAGCTTTGTTACCTCTATTATGACCGCGTTCGGGTCGACTCCGACGATGGTCAACGTTGACGTAGCCTATTTCGAAACATATCAATGAAAATGTTCAGATGCCTGTACATAGATGTACTCATCGTCTCGTCGTCTCATCGTCTCATCGTCTCATCGTCTCATCTTCTCATCGTCTCATCGTCTCGTCATCTCATCGGATTCCAAGTTCGCGTCCTTGCATCTTTACAGAAGGGGCACCGGGATCGTTGCTGTTTCCGACTCGTCAACACCTTGTTGAAGAGACAAGTGTCGAATAAGATGTAACCTATCAATTATTCAAGGCCCTGGAATATTGGCCATCGCGCGGAAGGGATCCCGAGACACATGTTCCGATGAGGCGATAATGGGACTGGCTCAACCATTTGCCGACTTCGCTATGGCGGACGAAATCGTAGATCCTGTGCTAGTCAATCTACTTGCAAGGTATGCAGTAAGTGAAGAACGCCTCAAGTAATTCTTTTGCCCTACCCTTGACCGCTATACTGATGTCTTTAGTAGCGGACAGGAAACGAAAAACTGCTTCTGAGGATCAGAATGGCGGCCCAAAGAGACAGGTGATGGTCAGCGAGGCAGCCGCGTGTAACATACTGGGGAGGGGCTCACCGAACTTGTACAAACAGGACCGCTAGCAATGTTTTCGTCTGTGGTATAGAGCCTTTTCATTAGAACGGTATATGCAGAAGCGGAAGCTCTGTACTTCGTACGCTCATCGTCCTCCAACCCCCATAGTATGTGGAGGTTCTGGGGGAACTGACGAACTCGAAGCCAGGGACTGCGGATGCATATAGCTCACTCCATTCATCACCTCAAGCCCCGTTCCTGCAGCGTTTGGCATCCGGGAGACACTATTGCTTATGAACGCACAATAACAAGCTCCCTACTGAATGCTGCCTGCGAACCCCTACTAGAACAAGGGCAAAGAACGGAGCAAAGAATGGAGGTCGTCTTATTTTGAGCACTCTCTCCCCCGAGCAGTTGCTTCTCGCCCGAACTAATTCTCGTGCCACCCTCCACTAAGTTCTCCACGCTACTTTTCTCTATCGGCTGACTGGATACAATCCCGGTCTCTTCTCGGTCAATGCGTGAGCAGGAAGCTCGAGCATTGCATTCTTGTATTCATGGTCTGATGCCCCTGCCACCATTCGCCCCTGCACTACGGCTCCACCCCAGCCTCCTTGACAACAAATCTTATGCCCGGATTTCGAAATAGGTGCTTTCGTAAGCTTTTGAAGACGAGGTCTTCCAACCCATGCAGGTGGCAGTCAGTACCGTCGTGACGCGGGTGACCGAATCGCGACGAAGCTCTACGCGCGAAATGAGGGCGATCGCGGAAGCGCAGTATGTATCAGTAGTGGTAGCAGAGGATGGCGCGAAGACGGCGGATAAGCTGCTAAGATGGCGGATGGCTGAGCGGTTTGTATCATGCAGTTTTCCGGTGCGCGATGCTCCCGAAACCCATTTTACCGACGCACATTCTCTGAATTCATTATGATGGCGCTCTCGTATCTTTCCGAGGCAGAATCTCTGGTCGCCGTTTCATTGCGTGCAGATATCTAGATCTCGGGTCTGCTCTTGCTGAGCGCGAACACACAGTCTGAACAAGCTACTGTACGAAATGTGACGACGGAAAGCTACCACGATATGAAAAGCTAGACAGATTATAGAGTACAGCGAGTGTAAGGCGTCAGTACCATATTCTACGCTGAAGTGTGGCAAAGATAGTACCTGTTAGGAGATTGTAGAGATGTCGACTAACTCGCCACGGTAAGATGTAGACATAGGGTACATTAAGCCAGTATATCCAAAGTGTACTCGGGTCTCCTATCCCTCGACCATTAGGCATCCGGCTAGTCATGCGCATAACCTTTCAGCCATTACTCACGGCAACGAAGAAAATCAACGGCATCATCTCATTGATCAAAATGCCTTTTACTGGGCGCATAGATTATCTTTACGACTGAATCGCGAACGCAAGCTGCGATTCTGATACATTGGGCAATGATATGTCGATTTGCAGAGACGCTTGTTTCCCTTTTTTGGGGGCAGGGTGAGCAAATTCACCGCAGTCGAACGCGCTCTAATACCTATAAATACATCGGTTTCAAGAGGTACTTTGTACGTAATCAATGGATCGAAACTCCGGACAAATTTTCAGTCACTCCTGTTCTCACCTATCGCGCACACGCAAGCTTTGATTGCCGGATGCGCTCTCCACATTCCCTATCCTGTGTCGAACAAGGCCTGTCTACCAAAAGATGCTGATTAGTTCTAGGGTCTGTTCGGAAATTTGAGTTGTTTTCTAGACAGGAAAGTAGTTGTGGGCTGCCAGCGACATATGTCAAAGGTCGAAGCGTAGAAATGGTCACTTCCAAACGTGTCCAGAGCAAGGCTGCAGAGGATCTTCACCGCATGCCGGGTTTACATAAAGTTGAACGCGATTACGCGCAGGAAAGACATCATGAACGAATGTTCTTATCTCATCTAGCCAAGGTAGGGACCAAAACGGCCAACGTTGGGATTAGATGCCACGATGCTTTTTCGGCGACGATGAAAGTGGGAGCTCAAACCACATCCAATTGTGGCACTCAGTTCTGCAGCAAAGTTCTGCATCATCCAAAAGCCAACCCATTTCAGTGATACTACCTCGCGGTCGACTCACAATTCATAGCCTCTCGCGTAGGAGCTCAGGTGCTTCGTAGGAACAAATGGAAGGCTCAGACGTCGATCGATGTCGCATATCGACGTTGACACCTCGCCACCTCGTGCAGTACGACATGATCTTCGGGCACCCCTGCGGTGGGGCCGAAGAGTAGCGACTTTGCGGATCGAACGCCGTGCCGTCACAGCTGTAGATCCATGTTCGACATACCGGGTTAGGCACCAATGCTAAAGGAGAGAGAGGGAGACAGAGAGATCGGTGCAATATCAATGATGACTAGAAGACAGATGGCAGACATCAAGGCAAGTCCAGGCCACATTTTAGGCGGAGAAGTAGTGATGGATACAAAGACCCGCTCAAGCATCGGTGCTCCATTGATTATCGTGAAATTATCCTACACGGACAAACGCCGTTGAGGCTCTCATACACACAGTGATCCCGAAACGCCGACCCATGCTAGACCTGAACGCCGGCTCTTGATGAGCCCGCCGGCTTATGTATACACAGCCTTAAACGAGGGGAAGAGAAGAGAAGGAGAAGGATGAGGTCGACGAGAAAGGCAAGAGGAAAGGAGTCAAACAAAGTGGGCATAAACCCTGGGACAGCCATTACACCGGCCGAAGCCACAATGCAGAAAAACGCCACCGCTGATGCAAAGAAACACCACCGCTGATGCAGAGAAACGCCACCGCTGATGCACTATCGGAAGCAAACCCACAGCCTCACTTCCGACCTAATCGTGGGTGATTGGGAGGCCGAGATACCGGCGGAGGGTGGCGGCCCGCTTCTTGGGATCTCCGGCTGTATCGAGATGCAAACCCTGCAAGAGGGTGCCAAGGGCATCCTCTGACAAGTCCGGCAAGTCTTAAAGCGTGTTAGGGAACCCGTCAATGGCAGTGTTGGTGACGACATCATGAAGTGATTGAATGTGAGTCGTGGGGTCATTGGCGTGTGCGTTCTTAACTCTAGCGATAGTGTTGTATTCCCTACACATACCACACATGTCAGTTCGTACTTAGGGTGTCGTAGTCAGTATACGCTTACAGCGCTCGCACCATGGTGCTAATGTGAACCTTTAAATCCTTGATGTCCCCTCGAAACTCGACACGGAGACCATCAATGTCGCGCTTTGTATCCGCCTTGAGCTGACGGATATCGTTCTGCACAGTCACGAGATGACCATCCAAAGTCACGAGTCGACCATCTATAAACATAAGACGACCCTGTATGATGCCGAGACGACCCTCCATAGTGCCGAGACGACCCTCCATAGTGCCGAGACGTCCCTCCACGGTACCGAGCCGCACATCGATGGCGCCGAGCCTCCCATCTATAGTGTTGAGCCGTCCCCGGATATTGCCAAATTCGGTAGTAAGTTGCTGCTGTACAGCATCCCTATCGCGAAGCGAATCCTCCCGCAGAAGCCGAATCTCATTCAGAATGGCCGCTGAGTCCTGGAGCTGAGGTAGATTGCCGAGATTGGCTATCTTAAGGGAAGCTTGGGTCAAGCAGTTTCCAGCCTGCGCCACTTGATTTAGTTGTTGTCCGGCCTGCGCAAGTAAGGCGCTGATCTGAACAACGTTGGTCTGTGCATTACTCATATTGATTTTGGATAGGTGAGTGATGTCGTATGTACGGGATGTAGCGTAAGAGGCGTATGGGACGTACGGTGTAGTGTGTATGGAGTGTATTGCAGGTGTGTAGGTAGGTAGCAGGTGGGGAGCAAGTTCTGTAATATATATGAGCTATACCGCTACAGGGCTAGCGGCTGGTACCTAGGTATGTAGAGACCCACTCCACCTGGGCACTGGGTTACTCTAGCGGCTAGCACCTCTCACTCCTTGTTGGTAGGGAGTGGCAATGTCCATTCACCTCGCCTATCCCCACGATCTCACCCAGGATCTCACCTGTACGCATGTTCATGGTGTAGTAACTCCGCAAGGTGTTGTATTTGTCCATGAACGTGTTGAGAGGCTGGGATTCTCGAGCTGGACCATGAGCTCGAGTCAGCTCATTCTCCCTGGCGACGTCAAAGAACACTGCCTATCTTCCCGTAGAAGAACCAGGATATGCGGCGGAGTGGCTTGGAATGTAAGCGTCCAACGGGGATGAGAAGCAGTAGACCGGAGCGACACGATCGACTTCTCTCCTGTGAGTTGTAGCCCCGTACAGATAGTAGGAAGTCGCGTGTTAGTTTCTCATGAGCTCAAGCTGGCTGGGGTTCACAGCAACCCCACCACTCGCTTTCACGATTGATAGTTGTCTTGCATGCCATCTCTTGTTATCTTCAAAGCTGAAGATCCCTACGAAAAGGAAGTAGCGAAGCCTCCCACCTTTGCGTTGCGCGCAGGTTTCAGGAAGTCGTGTCTTTCCCGACTCGATCGACCTTGCGGGCCATTTGTATACGAGCTTGACGCGCCCTCTCACAAACAGGCACAACGCCCTCGGCATGTCACGAGCGACGGTGAGCGAAGGTAATTCTCCAGTCTCTACCAGGCAAAAGCATCTCTCCCATCTCCCTTAGGGGACATGGATCTAAAAGCAACCTGGCTAACACAACTTCCTTGACGCTGCAGTATTCGTTCTCGAGCTCGCCGCACCCGAGCTCACTTGGGCCAAAGCAGAGCTGCTCCCTCGAAACTGCACCCTCCTCGACACTTTGACCTTACGGAGCTACCCCACGTCACCCGCCGAAAGCCATTCGCCGAAAGCCATTGGCCAAGCGCCCGCGAATTCTGCTACACATGCCGGGCCAGCTACCATCGCAAAGACTCACACGATGCCGTTTAAAACAGCGCGTACGAGATGAATGCCTCAAAGAAGAGTCATTGGCCCCGGTCTGATGAGCCGTGTTGAGGCTTTAGCGTATCTGGGCACGATATGGCCATCTCCGCCGTGCTTTTCGCTCGGCCCGCTGAGAGCTATAGAATATCAGCTTGCCATGGGGTTAGATGACATGCGCTGCCCGCGATCGCATAGGGTTGCGCCAGCGTCGAGCCAGGCCCTCACCGACGATGGACGTTCTTTCAGGTACGTGCCGAGACGCGTTCAATATGTACTGTGATAGTCTTGAGTAGTCTTGATTGCTCCCAACTCATCAGATAGGCCTGCATAGCACAGCAGTGGCCCGCCATGTCCATGCCATTTGCAACCGCTCAGCTCCCAGGGAAAACGTCGTGCTATCAACCTCTTCGCCTCTCCTCCTCTCCCTCTCACACTCTCCCTGACCCTCTCCCTCCTGTCCCATCCCCTCCCATCCTAACAGCGACTATCTAATAAGCGGCGAAGCAGTCATATCCAACAGCATGCCCTGGACCACGGAAGGGCACCCATGTGCCGGATAAGGAAGTGCGCTGAGGGCAGGTCGGCGTCGGCGATGTGCAGCGTGGCTTCGTGGAACGGGTGCAGGGGTGGAGGGGTAGGATGAAGATGTGTGTGAGTGGATGGGGATTGTGGGGGAGAAGGAGGCGTGGTTGGGGTGTGGAGGACGGATGTGGTTGGATGGGGTGTAGAGGGGAGGGGAGTGAGGGAGAGGGGAGTAAGGGAGAGGGAGAGGGAGAGCAGGGAGACGTGGATAATGGGGGCGAGGAGGGGAGAGTAGGGGAGAGGAGGGGGGATGTTAGCGATGGTAGGGAGGAGGAGGAGAATATGTGTAGTACTGTAACTTCCTTTGTTGAAGCCGGAAACGGAGTTAGAGCTATCAAGAGAGTCGGGCAGTAATCCAGTGCTGCGCCATCGTTAGACGAGCAGTTATCGAGGTGGCGGCGGGTACGTGGTACGCAGCTAGGGAGATAGATGCAGCAAAGCGCTGTCGACGGACAAGTACGGTAGTGGTAAGAACGGTACCCTAGGTAGCCTGCTCGGGAAGTACAGAATCGGGAATGGCGGATCGCATGGGCCGAGAGCAGGAGAGAGAGTAGCTTCTCCCACAGCCCTGTGAACAGAGTCTGTGGGTGAAACTGCGCCATCTTTGCGTCCGCGTCTGCTTACGCTTTTGTTTCTGCTTCCACCCCGGCCTCAGCCTCAGCCGCCCCTTGATACTAGAGGACCGAATTGGAGACTGGAGGTTGGAGATTGTAGGGCGTTCCGAGAGTCGGCTGGATACCTTGCAGTGGCAGGACGCCTGGCGCGGGCACCGAAGACAGCCTCGACTCTATCTGGGTTGGGGAAGCGAATGTGTGATTTTGGATGGCGATGCTGACTGGCAGTGAAGAGGTAGACGTACAAGTGAAAGCGATCCTAACGCGGCCATTAGTACGAGTAGGGCAACAAATCAAGAACAGCGAATATGGATGGTTCTGGCCTGTTGTCGGCGAATAACCGTTAGCTTGATTTCCCCGTATGAGAGAGCCTCGGAGTGACCACGTTCTTCCGTCTCGAATTCTAGCAGGCGCGTGACCTGTTTGGAGTGACCTTCCAGACGGGCGTCTTCTGATGGCCTTGCTAACGCCCTCCAGCGTTCGTAATTGTCGAGAATATCCTTTATTCCATCGACCCGCCTCGGCTTACAAGCATTCTATATAGGCTAGGAGGAGATGGCAGGCTGCAATGTCGAACCGGGTGGTGCTCGCTGGGGAAGCTACGGTGGTCGTAGGCTGCTGAACTGTAGGTGGACTAGGATGCCAATTGAATTTGCGGATGCAGCTGGCACAGGCGTAGCCCTCATAGTCCAGGCGTACAGCTCGTCTCGTCCGTCGAGGTGCGCGGCCCATGTGCTAAGGAAAATAGTGTCGCGAGAGTTGGTTTTATGATGACCAGGCCAGCTGCAGCCCCGGAGGCGTACTCGTAAATGACGTAGCTCCTCAACATGTCAAAGAGCGCCGGATGACCCCGAGTCCCTCGAAGCCCCTCTAATTGTTCTGAAGTCACCGTTCTACAATCTCATCGTCAGACACGGTTCTGGCCGAATGCTTGGCTATGGCGATGGTAATGGTGATGGCAGTGGGGTAGGTACAAACGGTGTCGCTGAGTTGACCGGTTACGGGTCTGTGATGATAACGCATTGCCATGATGACAGGCGGTGGGATTTGGCTACTGTCGCTAGCGGGCTGATGTGGTCAGTAAGATCACATAGTGCATGAGGGCTTATGTTTGAAGCTTCGCATCCAGTGCTGCGGAAATTCCCTCCAAGATGGAGAGATTGTAAAGGAACATAAGCAGCATGAAACCAGGTAGGACCCGAGTGTTTGAAGTCGTCTATGGCAACGGCCTCTGACATGGCGTTTGACCTAGCGTGCTGCGAGCCGTACGGGTTTGAGCGCTCTAGGTGTTGAATCTCACGGATCAAACCATATTGTATTGGGCTAGAGCGAGTCCGGAGGCGATGAACGATAGATGTCCGGAGGAGCCGAATGCCGCTCGATGAGTGCCAGCAACAGCGCTCGCATGACCAATCTCCGGGCTAGCTGAGGTACCTGCTCATGTGATTCTCACAACGATGAGTCATATTACCCTAGTGTTGGTGACTACCAAGTAGAGGGTTCTAATAGTATATGAAGCGGGCAGGTGTGAATGTGCCGATATGACATTAGTCGAGGCAGTGTCCGAGAGCATGCCATTGCTGATGGCGCGCGGTGTGCCGCACAATTCCCTACGCTCAGTATTCGGCTTATGGCCGGTTCGTCGGCCTGTTACTTGTCGTCTTTTCGCACTTTTCTTTCGCCTTCCCGTTCCTCGGCCCTTCATTCTTCCAATACTGTTCACCGGGAGTCCTGTTTATCTCGCGGCTTAGATGTGGGAGACGGACAACACGCCGTGGAGCGTGAATAGGTACTGGGTCGTGTCGAGGTGCGCGTACGTATCTGGCTCGAGCCTGTGACTGTGGTCGAAGATCGAGCTGTGAAGAGAGAACTGGGGACAAGGGTGCCTGGATGTTGGGTCCGAGTTGGTGGCTTGACCGGGATTCGTGCTGGAGGCCGTGTAGACGTTGAAACGCCAGGCTGAGTTAGACGGCAACACGTTCACACCCGCGTACATATTCACCGTAGAGTACTTCCTGACGTACCAGCAGGCCCTGCTCTTTAAAAACCGCGAGATGGCGGATGCGATTATCAACAACTCCAACGTCAGGCCAGCGTAGCAAAAGAAGATGGGGAGGTCAGTCAGGAACCTCGATCAGAACATGTGGTCGAGCCAGAACGTGAGGCTCGTTGCGGCTGGCAACTTCCACAAGTTCACTCTAGCCCGAGATCTTGGACGCCGTTGGGAGCGCAGGGGGTTTGATCATGTACGTCGTGTAGGAATCCACCACGTCTGCAGATCGAGTCTCATGCTCCATCTCTTTTCGGTGTGGGTCTCGAGATCGGTCTCGAGGTCAGTCTCGGTAGCCGTGTTGTTGCTGATCGGAACGTGACTCGTCTTCGTCTACGGAGGCGGCGTCATCTTCTTCTTGACCTTCATAAGTTGCACACACCCGCGAGCGGCTGGCTGATCTCCTCTATAGTGTCGATCGAAACCGCCTTGATGGGCTCGGGCTTGGGCTTGTTAGTCTTTGTGCACGTAGGGCAGATCGTAAGACGAATATTAATCTCAATGCCGATCGGCTGTACGGCGCCGTGTATGTCGAACCATTCAATTCTCTCATCGGTCCGATTATCTTCTTGTACTCGTCCAAAAACTTGCAGAGGGTCCACTTCTTGTAGTAGTTGGCCCACTTGGTGCAGATCGTGGTGTTGCATGTGCACATGCTGCTGATTACGAGTTCGCGTTTGTATGCCTATTTCAAACGTGTGTGAGGAGCGTGTACGTGGGTTGGAGGTCCGATGATCGCTGTAGGATAATCGAACAGATGGAAGCTGAAGAAGTCAATTGGCAGTCGGAATGTAGTGGATACTCAGATCCCATTCCCTCAACACATGAAAAGTATCCTGGGGTTCGGCCATGATCCAATGGACCCATGCTAGCCGAAGCCATTCTATGATGAGGCTGGACGAGCACAACCGTTGACGATAGTGTCGATGACATGGCCCCAAGCTTCCTCCGGCCACACGGAGCTTTACATGAAGCGGTCACCCATCAGAGGCTCCGAGTTCAGAGAAGAGAGAGTAGAGTCTCGCTTGTGAGGGCTTCAGATTGTTGCGATGAGTCCTCATTCTGTGGTGTCTGGGTGTGTGAAGATGCGGGATAAGCAGAAACCGGGTTAAATTTTCGGACTCTTCACAGCTTCCTGCCGAGGTGCCGAGGTATCGTATCGTGTTGTTTCTCCACACGAGCTTGGCTGGATAATCACTCACGACAGCAGATTGCAAGAGGCAGACGATCGAGTCATCGCTGAGGTTGGAGGAGCAATTGGCTCCCTGGAGGAAGCTAGGGATGAGGCAATGCGAAGCATCACAGTAACAGCAGATGGCGAGCGTAGCAACAATGCCTGTTCCTTCCGCAGCAAGCCATGTATTAGTGGGCGGGAGGCTGGAAGACGATCTTTGAAGCTCGGTGCCTCTTCGCGCAGTCGAAATTGAGACTTGTAGACGAGTAGAAGTCGATAGTCTAGCTCGTGTTCAGCCGGGTCCAGATGCGCTACACCATTATAGTCACAGCGGGGAGAGGTATGCTCGTGTCCAACGTCGACCGCATTGCCGCGGCCTTGGAGTAACTCATCTCCATGGAGCCTTTCCGCGAGGCCGCATCGAGCACTTGTTCTTCGGCGACGAGGCGTCGCCCATAGTGTGCGATACTCTCGAGGAGCTGGAAAGCCACCATGCTACTCCTGCATCACGCCTCCAACGCCGATTCCGAGCACCATGACGACTCCTTCATTGCCGAAGCCCTGGGCGACTACACCGTCATCTACCGCACAATCCACAGTCTACTCTTTCTCAGTCTCCCAGCTAATCGTCCTCTTCATCCTTGCGTACGTTGTGCTGGAGCTCGTTCGCCAAGGGAAGTTGCGCCTTCACAAGAAGCTTCACGCGCTTTCGGTGTCCCAAGTCGCTTGATACGGGGAGTTGTGGAGGAGCCGTAGTCACCCCAAAAGATGCGGCGCTTGCGATATGCTACGTCGCGGGATGTAGGGACTTCGAGCTACAGCTGAAGCCGTCCTGAGTGAATGTACCACCGAGATCTTACAACTAGCAGTGCTGTGCGCATGATGACCTCTCGGTATGGATGCCCAAGGCCGCCGGCGAGCCGTATCGCATGCGCGCCGTCTTGACTATCTTCTACCACAACATTGTACCTTATTTCCCAGGGTGGGTATAGAAGCTCGAGGTGGGAAGAACGCCGTTCGGGTTCGGGTCAAGGACAGCGGCGGCTTGGGAAGCTCGAAGACAGCGCGGGATTCGATGACGTTAGAAGGTGATGCCGGAGCATCAATATGCGCGAAGGCCAGGAGAGCGGGAGGTTGGCGCGCGGCGCACGATATACGTCGGAATAGAAGGAGCCTGGAGTGTAAAAGGGCATGGGCTTGGTGAAGGCAGCGAAGGAGACTGGCCGTCTGTCGTATTGCTCGTTCACAGCGACAGATGGTGGGTTTAGGTAGATGCCAGTACTAACTCTGATCCATGGATAGCTACTCAAGCGAAGTGGAGGCGGGGTAGTGGGGTAGAACCTCCTAGTGCTAGCGCAGACGCGTCGCGTCATCCTTCGAGCGCGCCTTCCTCAGCAACCGCCTAATCAACACAATTCAATGTTGTCTCTCACGGTTGCTTCTGCACCTCGACCTCGCCCTCACCCTCGCCCTCGATCTCCTTCGCTCGACGTCTACATGTCCTCCACGACTGGCTTGCCGAAACCGCCCAAGCCGAGCCCGACCCCCCGCCAGAGCAGCAGATCCCCGCCGATTACCTGTGGGATCCGGCGCCTCTGCGGCATTTGCGAGAGGCGAAACGGCGCGCAGCAGCAGCCCAGGACTCTGCTCGTCAACAAGCTCCCGCATTCGCACCAGCTCCAAAGCTGCGAGCCGTCCTAGGCGAAATCGCAGCGCCCAACAAGCGCCAAGCTATGGCTGGGGGTAGTAGGGGTAGAGGTGCGAAAGACGACGTCGAGGATAACAACGCCGGGTTATCGAGTGCAGGAAGGAGAGTTCTATGGCAGCCGGCTCAATTACCCGTCAGATCGCCTACCGAATCCCCCGCCAAATCCCCCGCCAAATCCCCCGCCAAATCGAGAAGCGGATCACCTGCGAAGAGCAAGTCGAGGACGGCTAGACCAGCGAGTACGGCGTCGCCACAGAAGACGCAATATAAGACGGTGACCCATGACTTCCTCGACCAGGAAGCAGCGCCGCGGCCATGGATTCCGGGCTTGACCACCACGCATCCGTTCGGGAATGACATGCCCAGCTTCAATAGTCCCGTGGCGGACGTGTCGGACGGGGCCTCGCGAACGACTTCTTCTCGCCGCAGCACAAGCCCCAGCAAAGAGGGTATCATCACGAGCGTAGCCGAACTTGCCTTCGCAGACCCGCCTATGAGATCCCAGGCCGCCAATAAGGCTCAAGACTTTCCTGAACACGTTCGAGCGCTCTTCACTAAGCTGAAGCGCATGGCGGGAAGTGCGATCGGATTGGTTCCGCCCAGCGTGAAGGTATGCCGCTTATCAGCCATATAGATCCCTTCCAAGTCTCTTTCGAGTGCTAACACTCTACTAGGAAGAGTTTGCTGCGGACCTTGAAAACGTTAGCGAGCTGCCTGAAGATATCGACCCGTGCTTTTCCAACAAGCCTGGCGTTCCTTATCCGGATGCGCTGAAACAACTCGGCAAGTTACAGGACATACGCGATTCGACCAGCACATGCAAGAACGAGGATCCATACGAGCCGACCTGGAATGCTCTTATCCATTCTCCTATGCTGCAGGAAGCGGTCCGACCCCTCCAGGATGTTCGTCACCACGACATCACACGCGCCCTCGTAATCGAAGGTCTATTGCCTGATGCCATGTACGGCGAGAAGCTCAAGTCGAAATTGATCGATTATGCTATCACCCTCCAATGCCCTGCCTTCTCCGAGACCGACCTCAAAGCAGTCCTCGCTACGTCTGAAGAGAACCCAGCTCTACGGTACAACATCAACCCTTGCGACTATGACCCGCTCCTGCTCAAGCCCATCTTCGTCAATATAGGCATCAATTCGCCTTATGGCACGTCTGCCGAAGCTCGCTTTCAGCTGTACCTCTGGATATTGGCGCATTTTACGCGCTTACGCTGGTTTGCTAAAGAGCCTAAGGTTCCTGTCATACTACCGCTGGTTCAGGTCATAGAGTCCTTGTGGAGGGTATCGTTTGCGGTCGATAATGGAGACGAGATCGTCGTCTATGACGGCGTCACGCTTGGTGATACAGAGACCCTCCTTGGTTGTTACCGTGTCCTCGAGGGCTTGAGGGTCACAATTGAGTGGGCCAAAGCACAGTTCCTGGACTGGTTCTTGCAAGTCCTGGCGAATGGGACCACGCATAGGAAAAAAGCTGAGGAGGCCGAGGAGGGAATGGAGGCTGAACGGAGTGCGTCTACGTCTGTTTGAATAGGGCATGCGTCTGTCTGGATAGTTTTTATGTATTTGAAAAGTGCCCTCAGCACTCGTGTATATGTAGTCTAGATACCCCGTCGTTTCTTCAGCACCTGTAGAACCCAATAGAATCGGAATGCAGCAAACTACCTTACGAAGCCTGTCTCTCAACGAGATGAAAACTCCGCGCTGATAGCGTGATCGCCGGGCTTATTGGTTCGTCGTTGCGGGTTTCGCATAACGGTAGGCATTCGCGGTGGTGGGCCCGGAGCAGTTGCGCATGTGGACCACGACCGCGACGAGGCTCTAGGTTCTGGTCAATCAGTCCTACAGCAAGTCGAGGTTTTCCAGTGCATGCCTTCAGTCAGGGTATTACTTTGAATATCTCACGACATATATGTAGTCCAGTCCGGATCAACTTTGATCATTCGGGGCGAGCTATCTAGCCCGCCGTATCCCGGAAACTGCCTGGCTTCGCTGAGAGCATGCATCGCGGCTTCCACAACACATAGCTCGAACGTCTCACTGTTTGACGCACGGACTACGTTCCTTCATACGTCGCAGTCGCAAATCAAGTCTTGCACCGGAACCTAGATTTTCAAACCTTTACCCTCCACAGGGAAGACCGTTGTATGCCCTCAGCAAACCAAGCGCCGGTCACATCCGCAGACACCTCACTGGCCAGCATCCGTTTCGTTCCTGACGGGGACTCCGGATAGATTCCACTGAGCCTCGCCTTATGGTTAATTGGAGCCTGGCCGAGCTTGAGGTACCCGAATATCAGTCACTTGGCCTTGATCTGAGATTTTACGACTATGAGCAGCTCTCCAAGCTTGAATATACGCATCACCGACCAATAGTAGGATATGCAGAACGAGAAGGAGCGACGGGCTCGCAGGATCTTCGTTTGTGTCGTACTTGTCGTTCCATACGATCGGCGATGACGATGATATCCGATAGGGAGTTGTGGACGAGGTGAAGAGTCAAGTCGAGCCGAAAAGCGACCTCGCGGCGGCCTTTCGGGACTGCAGCTCGAGCTCATCCTCACTCACGACACCCCAAGAACAAAGCCTCAATGAACGGAATCTTGAAGCACTTCCGTGCCAAACTCTAATATCTCTCGCGTCTACGCTAATCCATCCTCCTCCTCATCGGTACCAGATTGGCCTCTTCAAGATCCTCATTGTCATCGTCACGGGGCAGCCCTCTGCCCTGCTACAAGAGCATGCGTTATCCTCTGTATATTATCCGCGACCGCATCGCTACTTGTTACAGTCAACTTCGTCCTGATCGATGTACCTGCCCCAGCGCGTCCACATCATAAAGGTCTACAGATCCCAAGCGCGCTCGAGACTGTAACGGCTATCGTCGCATCACGGACAACACGCCAGCAAGGCTCGCCTGCGGCTGAGAAGTTGAGATAGGCGTCCCAAGCACGCCAAAACCGGTCATGGAATGTACGTGGTGGTATATGGTGTAGTGGTTGTATCGTGAGACGGAAGCTCATTGTGGACGAGCCCAAAGTAGTGTGTACGACTGCATGGTATGTCTTGCCTTCTTTCCTTCTCTCCCTTTCTCCAGTTCTTCCTTTTCCATTGAGCGATGACGAGAGCTGTGTCGACATTCACCTTCCCGTGCCTTCCCTTAATGCAGTTGCACCTGTTCGCAATGCTAACACTCAAGAATTCAAATTAGTGTAAACTGGCGAATGTTTTGTTTGCCACCCCAGAGACTTCGTAAGCGCTCTTGAAGCTCTTCCTGCGACTTCGGCGTTCTGTCCCGCATCTTCACCCATTTAGTCACTGGCCATACGTCCTCGACATCGAACCATCCCACACGAGAATACCGATCTTCCTCTTCCTCTAACAGTACAATACCTTCGACGCCTACCCAGTCGAGATTAACAAGCACCAGCAGGCTGAGCTTACGTCCAGAGTCAGGCTGAACTCTAGGGTCGTCTGGGTATTCAAGAACCACTGCTGCTCGTGCTCCCTCCAAGTAAATATGTATGTTGTTATATTCTTCTCTTACAGGCATTAATGTTGGTAGTAGTAAGCCACTAACCCTGAGCTCGGCCTTTTTTACCTCACCAAACGGACTGCTCGACGACCTTAGTTCAGTCACGTCGTTCAGAATCTCGAAGTCCTGATTGGGGCGCCATTTGCGACACTTGTGAGTCCACCATGTTGCTTGGCCCTCGTAGGATGCCCAACTCCAGGACGGCCCCGACTTTACACCAGAAACAGGGTGCCGTGGTTGGATCGGGAACCACACTAGGCCGATTGCCAAGTCGGCCTTCCAAAGGCCACAGATATATCCGTCTTGCAGGATCGATGCAAATTCTCTTGCTATTCCAGATATTGCAGGCAGACGGTCGTCGAAGTACCGTAGCTTTCGACTCGAGTATACCTCTACAAGGTCATACCAATTCGACAAAGCTTCATCAACATTGGCAGAATTATTCGCGCTTCGCATCATTGTCATGGTAGCTTCAAAGTAGGAGTCGGAATAGCCTGTGTAATTATGGTCAGTGCCAGCCAGCCAGCCATCGCACTCTTGAGCTGGTGGCTCGATGCAGTGGCACAGCCACGTTGTCTGGCTATCCCGGAACTGCAATCGACGTCTAGAGAAGAGCATCTCCTGCAGTGTCCATGCCCTCTCGTACCATGGCTCAATCTTGTCCAGACTATGCGGTCTGAGTATGACGGGCTTTTCCTTGCCTCCCCCACTACTTTCTGCTCGAAACTTGAAAATCGGCTGAGGATGCCCATCAACAAAACCGACTCGGTCCAGCGTTGAGCGTCGGCGATGGAGAAACCCGTCTTTGACATTGTTCGCCGCGGAAACGACAATAGTAAACGTGGCGTTTTGGTAAATCTTACCCATGATTCCTAGCTCTCTCCTCTTCGACTCCTCGTCATCTTGAAAGATGCAAAGGGCATCGATCCAGAGCAACCGGAACCCCAGCTCCCGCGTAACGGTAACACTGTCCCTAATCGTGGGATCCAGCCTTTCCAGGCTTATGCCAGAAAAAAGGTCATTCTTAATGCCCTGCGTTAACATGGTTGTTTGCACATCGGTTCCCCAACAGTATGACAATGCAACATAACGCTCTTTCATAGCTGTAGGGACTTGGATCAATCGTACGCTGTTCGTCGCAGCTACATCGAGGGCTAGTGAGGGCATTGATCTTGGCAGATCATTAATTCCACAGCTGTGGCAGGTCTCGCACTTCTGCAACCAATGGCGATACAACGTTATCGAAGCAGAGCTTCCTGGATTCAAGTTGATCGGTGATCCTACACAAGCCCTCGTGGAATTTGCAAGGTCGCCTCGAGCACAAGTCAGGAAATATTCTCCACGGTCAACATAGGGAAGGATTCCTCACCTGGGCTCGACAGGGCCCATAAGCTTGTCCAGTGCTTTGCCATCTGGATCCCCGAGTCCCCGCGATCTGGAGAAAGTACCTTGCTGACTGGTCTCGCAGGCACAATCAGAACCACTTCAGCAGACACGCTGCTGCCCTTGAAGCCGTTCAGGGAGCTGTATCGTATGATGACCCGAACAAACTCCTCCTGCGTGACGGAGAAATCCATTTCATAGCCTGCCCCTGCCGAAAACCCCCAAAAAACAGGGCTCTTTCGGAGGTGCCAGAACTCCCTCTCTACGTCTCCTCCAACAGACGCCGCGAGGTCTTTGTAATGCGCATCCGACCACCACCTTTCATACTTCGTTGAGTCGAACTTTACATTACCGCGTTCGCCTTGGACCTTCTCTTCCAATTCGAGGAGAGCAAGCTTGTCCCGGATCATGGCCCATAAGTTGCATCCGGATGCCGCAAGGTCACGTACTTCCGCTACTGTTGTATCGAGACGAAATGAGTGTTCCCGTTCCCTTTTCAGGCCCGTCGCAGGCAGAGGGATGAGCTTCAATGTTATATGTCGGCATTGTTCGCACGAGTGGCCCTGTGCGTCATCCCGCACCAGCTTACGCTTGAGGCGCAGAATCTCTTCCTCCACGTGAGAGGTCATTGTGATTCACTCCAATAGCCAAATGCTGGAAGGTTTTTGCTCCAGGAAGAGTCTGGTAAGTTACAGGTGGCCTCTCAATCACGACTCGTTTTCGGCCCCCATCAGGTCTCGTAGGCAGCCGCTGATCGTTACGGGCGGGGTTGGAAACGGAATGGAATCACATTCTTCCGAGAACACTCTCGTACTCAAAGTCTTACAGTGCCTTCTGTCCGCTACAGCAGTTTTCGATGGCCCAGGGCCGTGCAAGTGCGTTAAATACAAGGTGCGACGTTCCCCGCAAAATAAAAGGTTCCGCGCTAGCACTAGCGCTGTCGTCGCCACGTGCGGAGGGATATGCTTAATTCTAGCGTCCCAGAAGACGTCAATACTCACACCTCACATCCATTCACCTTCACCTTCACCTACACCTTTACCACAGCCTGCAACAGCTGTGATCCGAACATGGTCTACTATCTCCCGCCCTTACATGTCCTTGCCGAGATGCTACACCCGAACACTCCCAATCCAGAATTCAGCAGCGCGCTCACGTCAAACTCTAGATGGGACGTTCCACCGCTCTACCGCTCCGACACATTGAATCCTCTCCTCTTCCGCGCCTAAGCCTCGATCCTCCGCGACCGTCGCATTGCCCAATTGACGTCTGCTTTCCTGTCGATACACACCAACGGGCCGCGCTTCGGTTCACCTCATCACGATCCCGTCTCAACTCACCAAGCCCTCACCTCCCCGCGAGAATGAACGTCGAGCTCAGAATGGTATCAGCGAATGCACAGAACACGGTTTGAACAACTGCCGGCATGCTGCCGCTGTATCGATTGGTCAACCCGGGCTTCGCAGCTACAGCGACAACGACAGCGATAGCCGAAGGTGAGGCATATACACAGCTGCTGCCGGTTATGAGCTGCCGGTTACGAGAGCGATAAGGAAATTGGCGGTCGGGAAGGAGCGAAGCAGTGTGCTGACACTGGGTTAACCGGGTGTGGGGTGCCGGGCCTGAGCTTGGAGCGTCAGGCTCCGGTCCGGCGCATGCACTCCGCTGTTTCGACTTGTAGGCCGCTATTTCGACCTGTAGGTGCCTACGACTCTTACGCCTTTCACGCGGATTCGGCTCGTGCAGTCTACGGTAGAGCCAGTATAGAAGCGGGCTGCACATTCAGCCGCGTACTCGGTGGTAAGGCACTATCGCGCGAACAGACCCACCGGTACCTCGATATCTTCAACGCCTAGTCCACTGGCAACATGATGGCTGGTCCTCTCAACAACTAGATACCATTTCAAGCTCGTCTCCATTCTCTCAGTTGGCGCTTGGTCATGTACCGGAACCATGTTCGGCAAAGACGACTGCAAAGTTTGGCCGAGGCGTACGTGGTTCGACGCATGGAAGAAGAGATATTAGGAACGTGCGACCCGACTAGAGTTAATGCGCTCTAATTAGCTATGAGATTGCTTTCTTAGTGTCCTCCAGACAGATTTTCTGCAACACCGCTTGCCGATGTACTTGCGGCGCAACTGTGGCAGTTGACATGGGCTGGTGCGCAGTTACCCACGATGACGCTAGTCGATACGCCAGCGAACGTCGAGGCTCTGCGACTCTGTGCGAAGCAGCCAAGACCGCCATCAAAAGCCACGGATGGAATAACGCCATGTTGAACCACATGCCCCTCATGGATAGTTCATCCGCGAGGTGCACCGATTATATCCAATCTTCTCATGTACGCTCCCTGAACCCATCGTTCAAGGCTTCGACTGACTTGCCGTGCGATACAGTGAACATAGAGCGAAAGCTCATGAACCAAGCCTTCACCCTCTCCGACGGCCTGATCCTACCGAGAGGCATAGTCTTCGCACTCCCCGCCTCTAGCTGTGCCCGGAATGTCGATTTGGTTGCCAGTTCCAACGATTCCGATCCCTATCGGCTCCCGAAATTGGCCCAACAAGATACAGACGAGGTGAATTAGATAATCGTTGGGCTACACCTTAAGCCGGAGTGACAAATATGGCGTAAGTATAGACCGAGTGCAGATTTGATGGCTAACAGGTCTCGCTAACATGGGCCGCTTGACTATGAAAATCACGTTTGCCCTTGACGGTCCCTGGCCGTCTGCGGCCTGAAGATTATCTTTGCAAGGATCTTGATGGAATCCGAGGTGTTCTAGAAACGTACCGATGGCAAGTCATCTAGAATGGCTAGGGAGGGCATTTCGTTTGTGAATCCCAGGCTCCAAGTGACATCAGACGACGAACACTAAAAAGCCGAGTCCCGACCTATAGTTGTCGGAAAGATTATACGGCAGCTACGAAGCACGCTCACACACTGGCCCTCCCAAGGTCCCAGAAGCACTCCATAATACTGAGCGTGCTACCCACCAGCAACAGCAATTTTACTCGATGCATACCACTTTACTGCCTAGACCGCTGGAGTTTACTGTTAAGAGTAGAGTTGTATGGAGGCAACACCGCGAATTATTCAATTAACAATAGGTCTAGTGTGCTTTGATCTGTGCTTCTTGTGCTGTTGGCATTGGAAGACTCTTGGAAACATACGCCCCCTTCCAAGGAGCCAGCGCCTGCCCAACAATAACGGACGTCGGCAACCAGGGCGTAAGATATTTTCCAGCAAACCAGAACACCCACCCAGACCACGCTGAGATGCGCATAATCATCTGGCTGTTTTCGACGAACGCGGTGACCCGAGGCTGGCGCTCCTTGTTGACATTCATCAGAATTCCCTCGACTTCTATGGTCGGTAGCCGTTCTTTGGTTGGATCTTGCAGCTTCTGCTTCAGCAACGCCTCGTGGAGTTGATCAACAAGCTGCAGCACCGATTCTGCCCCCTGTGCGCCACCTTGCGCGAGGATAGGGTTCGTCTTGGCTACGCTGTCCCCTAGGCAAATCATGCGACCATACGTCCATCTCTTCAGACAATGGTTGGGGCACGCCTGTGGCGCCGAAAGACGGTACTGATTCTTATAGATGTCGCCGAATGTTACGGTATCTGTGATCTTCGCATCCGCATACTTCTCGCAGATTTCGACTCCTTGTGCGAACGTCCAGGTTGGCACCGTGTCGCGGCCGCGGCGCTTCGCGATATCTTCGTCGACCTTGAAGAAGAGAAACCAACACGCCTCGCTCTTGGGCCCACCGAAGACGCCGATGGTCATGTCCTGCGTAGAGACTTGGTAGGCGTAATGCTTATCCAAATCGCCTGTCTGGGCCGAGAGTCCGTACACACAGCCAAATTCTGTTGCCAGATCTGTGATGATGGACAGCACACGTTAGCAAGGATCCAATGTCGCCTAGACGAATGGATGCTTTAGAGAACTCACCCTCCGCTCGATCACCTTCGAACGCCTTGGGATCAACCTCTGTCGCAAGGCGCCACATCTCCGAGCGCACAAGACTATCAATGCCATCCGCGCCAATTATCACATCCGCATTGATAGACTCTCCACCGTCAATGTGCAGCCTCACCCCTTCGTCACCTTGCAGTTCCTCAATACGTCTCACTCTCGTGTTGGTGCAAATCCTGCGCTTTCCCTCTGCACTGATATTCTCGTACAGAATCCTCAGCAACGCGCTCCGCGTGAACGTCGCAATCCCATAGCCGCCCGTCGCCTTGTGCAGCGCCTCGGCAACGTCGTGCCGGAACATGGCCTGCCCCTCGAGATTCCGACACGATATGCTGCACAGCTCGCTCGAAGCGTTGCGCACGTCGTCCAGCACACCTAGCTGGTCTATTACGCGCTGGAAGTTCGGGTACAGCGCCAGGCTGGCGCCCACCTCGGGAGTGATGTCGCCGTAGGCTTCCAGCAGGACGAAGTCGATGCCCAGGCGGTCGAGGTGCAGTGCGGCTGTCAAGCCGGTCATACCACCACCGACGATGGCGACCTTGAAAGGTGCCATGCCTGCGCCGACTATGTTTCGCTGGCCGTGCGTGGTTCGCTCTGACGAGAGCGATTGCGACACTGATTGCGCCCAGTACGGTACGTGCGATCTGTGGGCTGGAAGTTGAACCGGCTGGATGGTAACGCGTGTGCTTCAATCAATGCGAAGGAACGAGTTTGAGTGGCACAGTAAGGACAGCACTCTGTCGACATCCGGAAGGGATCTACTTTACAGGTTCGAGAGCCTCGGCCCCTGTTCTTGCAGGGTCTCGACTACGCGAGGAAGGTGTAGCGACGAGTCAGTCGGGATCGGATGCTTACCCAGATTATCACGCCACGGTTGGGCGCAAGATTGGGATTGCGAGCTGAATGGTATGAGGAGATCATCAAGATGGGTCTAGCGATACCCGTTTTCGTGAGTCAGTCGGTTATTGATCAGGAAAGATTTTGAATCATTCAATGAGTACCAGGTTCACGTTGCAACGGGCCGCTCATGACAGGGGTCTGTCTGACCAAGGCTAGCCTGTTGTCAGATGGATTCCACGGGTCGACCCCGGTCGAACGAGCCCTGTCGTCTTTCCCGATCCCCTGCGTGTGCGCTTGGCGCTTCCAGTAATGCCGCCATGATGAGGAAAACGAGGTCCATTTTTCGCATCCACGAAGCCCGTATGGAGACGCATGAGTCGCAACTTCCAGACTCCACCGCACAAGACTGATGCGGAAACTAGCCAGACATCAAACCATGCGATTCAATGTCAGAAAACGGGCCGTTGCGCGCAACCCCAGAAGAAAATTCTTTTGTAGGATTCTGTTGCCGCGCGCTACACTGCAAATTGGTTGCGGGTCGCAGATCAGGGGTCCACAAGTGCCCGAAATGGTTACGGGTCTGGCGCGCCTGAGGCACGAACGCTGCATGGTCCTGTCGAAGGATCACGCTAAGCTTTCGCGCCGTGAAGCCGCCTGGGTAGGACCAGGTGCATGACTCTGAACGACAGCACGAGCGTACGTACAGTACAATAATCCTAGGAGCGACAATAATTACATAAGGTCTTCTCCCCGCATTGCTAGCTCTCGGGTGGCTTTACACGATGCCGCGGATACAACCAGCCCTTTTCTTCACGTATGACATGCGACGGTGAAGCCTGCGATTGTTCGCCGTATCACACTTGTCACTCTTGAACAATCATGTCGGCTTTCCCCCCTGACGAATCGCCTTACCACTGGCATGTCTACCCTATGAAGGATGTCAGCAAGGCCATACTGGGCGTTACCGGTCCACTCCAGGTTCTCGCGTTGGCGGTCGTTGGCCTGCGGTTCTACTCACGTATCAAGACTGCAAAGCTTGGGTGGGACGATTTCTGGGTGCTGGTTGCAACGGTATGTTGGCAGACTTGGTCTACTCGCGCCCTGGGGCTGCAATGCGGTCATGAATGAACCGATCAGCTAACGTTAGCTCATGCATTAGCTATTGTCCATTTGCACGCTGATTACAACAATATGCTGTAAGTACACAGGACTATTGGAATCCGGTCAAATATACTAATGCATCTCTCAAGTCCACGTCCTCGGGTCCGGTTATTTGCTCGCAGAGGTTGCCATTAACATGTCGACGCTCTATTTGGTCTGTTAAATTGGTAGCATCCACTCTTCAAACAGCTTAGCTAATAAATAATTGCTAGTTGATCTTCATCATCCAAGTCTTCTTCATCTTCGCGACCGCTTCTTGCAAAATCAGCATCTGTTGCTTCTACCTTCGCATCTTTGTCGGCCGCGGTATTCGTGTTGCAACGTATATCACGATCGGACTAGCCGTACTTTGGGCTATTGCGGTCCAGCTCGCTGCTACATTCATATGCAAGCCGATCCAAGGACAATGGGACCTCCGACTTGCAGCGGTGACCAAGTGCGGTGACCAGTCCAAGTTCTTCCAAGCCGGGCTCAGCATCAACGCCGTGCTAGACTTTGTAATCCTTGTTCTGCCCATGTGTAGGTCGCCTTGTTTTTGCCCTCCATATCTTTGTGCCTCCATTTCTATGTCTTACCTTCCGCGACTGTGGGCTGATCGACGTTCTAAACGTAACGTGTAGACACAATCTGGCACCTCAACATGCGCAGGTCCGACAAGATCGGCCTCCTCCTCGCCTTCTCCATCGGCGTCGCCATACTGACCGTCAGCATCGTCCGACCCATCTACGTGATCCGAACCGCCATCAGAGGCGACCTTACCGGTACACTCCCCATTAACCTCTTTCTGACCGTCTTCGAGCAGCAGCTCGCCATCATCACAATCTCCATCCCCATGCTGCGGCCGCTCTGGAGCCGCTTCCGCAACCGGTCTACGGGTTACTACATGGAACGATCGGATAGCTCCGAACGCGCCGCGAAGAAGAGACCAATTTCGCGCGTGACGATTGGCGGGACGGACAGGAAGGGTGGCAAGAAATCTTGGAACAGGTTAAGACATCAGGGTGATAGCGTGCTTGAGACACATGAGACGCAGCTCGAGTTGAGGGATGTGCATCATGAGACGAATGTCGGTTCGGGGCACCCCGGCGAGGGAGGCGTCTGGGATGCTCGGGACAACGCGTCGGAGACCGCGCTGGATATGTCTAGGGGAGATGGTGGCATCACGGTCAAGAATGAGTGGGAGGTGTTGAAGTCTTAGACTACCGGCTAGTTGAGGGCTCGCATATGGCGGAGTCACAACGAGGAGCGGTCAGCCTCGCGTTCATCGGGTTGATGAAGATGGATCAAGGCGGTCGACGCATGCTAGATCGCACAACAAAGGTACGACTCAGGAGGTCTCTTCTTCCGACTATGAGCAGCGAACGCGCTCGCGCTCGCGAATGGGAAGATGTTGGTGACATTGGCATTTGTTAATGCTGCGTCGTTGGTCAGTTGGACGGAACAGAGAGAGGTAATATCTTTAGTCTCTACTCCAGTCCCCAAAACCAACCTCCACTTTCAAGCGGCGGCTTAGGCTGAGGTCGGGGTGGAAGTGGAAATAGAAGTTGGAATAGAAGTAGAACCAATGAATGCCGACTCGTCGGACGATTCGCAAGGACTCCTCAACAACAGCAGGACACCACTAAAACTCAAGCTATCTATGATACATCTAGTCGCAGCAGCACTCCTCCTAATAATAACCATCCAAACAATCATTATTGTAAGGTTAAAAGCCGATTCCTACAGCCAAAACACTTCGCCCAGTACGTACATTAATCCTTCCCCAACAACTCTACCTACTAATCTACCTTACTTTATACATAAAACCCACTAACAAATCTTCCCTAAAAGATAGATTAAGCCTAAGACGAACCGAAACGCAAACCATCTACAAGCCATCAAAGTACACATCTATAAACAACACCAAAGCAGACAAAGCCTGGTCCGCGATCCTAGCCGGCCACGGTGTCGTAGCTATAAGCCCCAGCTACGCATCGCAACATGCACTCCCATCCTCCGTGTTCCTACCTGATGGAACAGGTAATAAGATGTACATCGTCGAAGCGTACCACGCGATGCACTGTACGGTTAGCGTCATCCCCCCGCCCGCGCTCTCTCCCGCTCTCTCCCTTCTACCCTGTCATCTACATCCCTTTCTAGTCCGTCCTCCGCGCACACTACACTTCCCTCGACCGCGGCATCCCGGGCAACTGGTCGCGCCCGTACGCCGCGCACTGCTTCGACGCGCTGCGACAGTACATCATGTGCAACGTCGACGACACGCTGCTGTGGACCAGCGGTCACCGCGACGCGGGGCACGGGCAGTCCAAGATGCCATGATTGGGATGCGCTGCGGGACTGGGCAGAAGAGCGCTCGGCGAGCTATTTCGATGTCGAGCCTGGGCTGGGCATCTCGCATTTAGGGAATTATCGTGAAGGGGATGGGTTGCCGGTTGAATCGTTAAGGTAAGTCCGAGTGTGTACTTCATCTTGTTTATGGTCTTTCCTTTGAGGCGTTGGGAACGCAAAGTCTTCTCGTCGGGGCGAGAATGATGGCAAACCTAAAAGCGGTCTGCGAGTTTACGCAGCTTCCTAAAGAGGCATATTAAAGTCGTTACCGTGTTATTGGCCAACTTGCGATTAATAAACAACGGTATTGACATGGGTGGGATATTCTGGTGTCCCTGTCGCGGGGTACGAGGAGCTCGTTTTTAGTGTGTCCTAACCAGAACTTTCAACAGCAGGATACTCCACCACAACAAGGTATTACTACTTAAAACTTAAAAAGAGTTACCTTCTAAGGCTTAAGAGTAAGTATCTCTTATCTTAGAATAAAATTCTGCGTTATAAAGATAGTACGTAAGGTTGAAGTTCTACGCTATGCCAGGTTTGTGTGGCGCGGTTAGGACACACTAAAAACGAGCTCCTCGTAGGTCAGCCGTCGTCAATTCACCAACTTCCATATCTGACATCCTTCTTCCAAGACCTATCGAACATTTTCAGCGACTTGAACAAACTGAATTTGGCGACCAAAAAAAACATGGGTTTCGGTGATTCAGACGTTCTCAAGAACGAGAGACCCAGCAAAGATCTCGCCTGGTGGGTGCCTAATATTGACCACCGAATCACGCCCAAGGTCAGTTAGTCGCTCTATGGTCGCGAGAGCCTTCACCCCATACAATATCCGGAAAAAAATCATACAAAAAAATTAAACGCAGAAGGACTAAAGACGTTCAGATCCGCGAAATTCTAGAGACGTACGGCGGGATTCCACCGGACGAGGTTGTCGCTCACGTGTACAACATAGTGAGCCCCGTCCCATCGGCATCAAGCCGTGCTATGCTTTCTCAATAATCTGCCCATCCTGACACTTCCCCAGCGGGAGAAAGCCTGGAACATCCGGCCCTGGCCCTGCACCGGAATGGGCCAATTCTTCAGCTCTAGCTTGCCACAGCACACTTCCTACGCTTCCGTGCTCTCGCTGCTGCGCTCCGGCGCGGCGCACTTCCTCGACCTGGGCTGCTACTGTGGAACCGACCTGCGGTAGCTCATGCTGGACGGGACTCCACAAGCGAACCTGCACGGTCTGGATCTAGTCAACCACTGGGATCTCGGCTACGACCTATACCGCGACAGGCAAACGTTCAATGTCGAGTACATAGAAGCGGACCTCCTGGCCCCGCCGTCGTCTCAGATGCGCGCCGTGCTGCAGGGCAAGATCGATATCTTCGGCGCCACGCACCTGCTGCATAACTGGGACTGGGGTACGCAGGTTCGTGCTGTGTCCAACATCGTGGCGCTGTCAAAGGTTGGGAGCTTGGTTGTTGGGTTCCAGGTTGGGACGCGCAACGAGGGGGTCAAATGGGATGTGGACAATGGAAAGGAGAAGCCCGCATTTCACAGTTTGGGAACATTTGAACGGGTCTGGGAGGAGGCGGGGAGGGCTACTGGGACGAAGTGGAGCGTCGAGGGGAGGTTGAGGGAGTGGGGGATGTTAGGGTATAGGGAGGGGGAGACGGCGTATTTGGGGGAAGATTCTCAAATTCTGGAATTCGCGGCGAGGAGAGTTGGGTAAGGTAGTGAATATAGTGGGAAAGGAGAGATTTATAGTGTACACTAGATCTGTCAACAACGCGAGTGATATTCATATCTATGCTAATAACGGTCTCGAATTGTTGAAATCCGGAGACAATATGTTGTCATTCAGAAGAGCCCAAATCTAGGCAGAGAAAACGCTTCAACATTGAGCGATACCTAAAAGGTCTTGCGACAATGATGACCCTCAGCACTAGGCCAGAGGACAGTGTCTGCCGCAGTGGCACACACCCTGCTGGCACCTATCCGACCATTTAGTTATCGGGCTCCGCCCCAGGACAAGAGGACATGACTTACCACCCATATCCTCCCCATTTATGGCAGCATGTCACCGGATTCTGCGACGGGCAGAGCCTCTTATGACATTTCCTCCTCTCGGCATCACCATCGTCAGGTGAATCCGGGGCCGCGCTCCAATCTTCGATGGGACCGCGAGCGACAATTGCGCTTCGATCTTCAACAGGGCCGCCGGCAACGGTAGTACCAAGCAAAAGCACCGCGATGGAAAGAAGGGTGGATGTCTTCATTCTGGAGGCGAAAGTCTTGAATCCTTGGAAGGTACTGTCTTGAGATTGCTTCGAAATGCCGTGAGTTGCAAAGTGGGTGATGGCGGCACTTCTTACGCAGGTAATTCTGTCCTCTTTATATACCTAAGGGACTGCTATTCTCAGGAAGCTCGTTGCTCGTGCGCTTGATACTGATTTAATCTCAACAACTCTAAGAAGTTAGTATTGGGCGCCGTGTACCGCATAAGTTGGCATGTCTCGTTCGTGCTAGGCTTTAATCCATGGTGGGAGGCCTTAGGATGGGAAGCATCTGATAGAGTGAATCTTGAGGCTTTAAGGCGTCCCGTCCTGGATTAGGCCCAGCTACCTTACCAACTCATTCGGTATATGCGTCGCTGGTCTTGATATGGCGCACAACTTCAGGCCCATTCCCAAGAGTTAATCCAAGGCCCTCCACAAAAGGCCTCTGCTGGTAGATACAGTGCTTATACTGACGCACATCCTCGAAGATCCAGGGAAGACAGACCGACACTCGGTATTCCGTTTGAAGTCCATTGGCGGCCTTGAGAATGCGAGTTGAACTTATTGGAAACGCGTTGGAAGCCTAATGATGGAGATACATCAGAGCCTCCATTTCAGCCCCATTTGCTGAACTCGCCGCTCCAGTGACCTCGTTTTCGACAAGACGGCCCAGGTCAAAGTCGTATCCCCACCGCAATCTTTCGCCTTGGTACCACCGGCGCCAAATTCTACTCTTTCTGCTCTAGAAGCGAGAATCAAGGCAGGAGCTCCTGCATCCTTAATGGTTTGCAAATTGGCGTGGTGCGCAAGTATTCGCACTGAATCATCTTGGTCGCTTGCTAGGATTAAGAAATTAAGAATAGAAGCTTTTACTGAGGTGCTGATACAATTCTGGTTGGCCACTGCGTGGATTAGGCAAGTTGGTGGCCTTAGATGGCCATCGAAGTAAGCAAGCCCTAGCGCCGTCACCTCAGAGGTGTCCACGAGACTGCACGCATACTACCAGATATCTTACACCCCTGTCTTGAGCAATGTTTGGGCGACGGGGTTATTCAGGACGGGTTGTGAACTATCGAAATACCTCCTAGGCGCCAACGACCAACAACAGACGAAGCTCTCAAGAGCACCAAACTTCTCTGTCATCATGCTATGCAGCACTACATATTGCATAGCTGTATATCCGCAAATGCTTTGGCCTCATCGGCTAAGCTTTGTGAAGAGGTCTCATAAGCGTACAGGATCCAACCTATAATGGCCACTTCTTTGAAACGGTGGGAAAGATGGGTGATTCGAGATTGGGCTCGTCGGCTAGCAGAGATACCATCGTGGTTGTAGGGCGCACTTTGTTTGACTTTGTGTCTTGCCCTTAGTAATTTCATCACAACCCGGTTCCGAATCCACTCCATATCAATACGCGTCGCGCCTCCCCTCGACCACCTCAAAACATCGTTCCAATCAAAGCGGCCATGTTCCTTCTTCCTCAGCAATCATTCTGTGCACCGCCCGACTCCCCCTCTCGCAGACTGTGCATCTCGTGCTCGGCCCAATGCTATACTAAGAGTGAAGAAGCCTGCACTGGAGGATCGGGACTGCGAAGAAAACGGCGACACTATTGATGGTGTCGAGGTGCCCCACTAACACACCAAATCTTTGCCTGATAAAGCCTCTAACCTACCGTGTTTTTCGACGACTTCTGGGCTATCCCGCAGTTCTCTGACTTCTCCGACCTCGCTTCTTGTATCAGGCACGTCCCGAAAACATGCCATCATCGTTTGGTGTACACTGGCTGCACCTCGAATACACAGCGCTGCGCTTTCTTGTAGGCCATGATCTCGTTCCCGTTCAACCAGAACGCCAAGGGACTTTCACTCTCGTCGCTTTTATACAACACCATCGATCACTTTACCAAGCCAGGCACCGTCCGATGCGATGGGAGTATACAGCGGGGCTGCTTGAGCATGGAATATCATGGGATGGTACGTCACCAGGCCACATTGTCCTGTTAAGTGCCTGGCGAGGAACGGGATTATATCTCTCTTGCGGCGGAGACACAGGACGGGAAGAAAGAAGCTGGGAAGGTGGATGTACGTCAATCCTTCAAACACCATGCTAATAGATATGCGAACGGGAGCAAGACAGAGCACTTGATTTGATTTGAAACTTTCAGAAGGGACAGAGCGAAATCCATCGTCGACATGCGGAAGCAGACCGACAAAGCTGTGGTTTCGGCGTCTGCGGTAGTGCGCTCTGGGCGCTGCCCCGAGTCCATTTACATCTGCCTGTGTTAGCGCATATTATTGAGCCACCGGTGCACGCTTGCAGTGGCTACCAGGGAAATGCTGATCACGTGGAACCGTGCCGTTGAGGAACGTACCCTCGCACCACATGCATCAAACTGGTCCAACCTGCTTTTTCAAACAAGGACGGCCCGCTCTTAACAGCCGACTTCAAGGTTGCACTAACGATTGAAGTAGAGGCCTTCTAAAATCCACATAAATCAATGTTGTCATCCTGAAGCTGCTCAAGTGGTTGCTATGCTACCCTACCGACCCCGTCGCTTCCTCGGGTTTTAAGATGCCTATAGAATCTTAAAAGTGCTGGATACTCGAGTGCTACCAAGGGCTTTAACATAGAGCTTATGTACAGTACCTGTTACTACTCCTCTGGCGCCCCGAATGGAATCGTTTCCAGCCTGAGTCTTTCAAGCAGATACGGTCCCTCTAGATGCCAGCCCGGACTTGTTGCCGCTGTGTGAAACGGGCAAATACCTCACCCCAACGCGGACATATGACTCAGATAGAGCAGCGACGATGACTGGGGGCTTTTGGTTCCCTTGATTCGATTGATGTCCAGCCGACTTGGTGCAGTCTACACACAACACTGCCCAATACTCCTCACAACACGCCAGTTGAACTCATGCAACCAGTCGGCCTCCGGTGCGGCGCCAGATAGCCCAAAGTCAGACCTCAGGCACCGCAGAACAATGTCCTGGTACTTCTCCCCCATGCAGCCCGCCAAGTGGCTCTCAGCCTTCCTAATCGCGCTCTGTCGTACCAACTCAACGGGATAAATGTCGGCCCACGCGCGACAGAGGCCCTGCAAGTGGTGCTCCCTTTTTCCTAGGTCCGCCGGCGTCGCGGTAACGTCATGGACGCGTACACCGGCGAGGCTGGATAGGCGGACAGACAGTCCACGTTGGAGCGGCGTATACTCGTGGGCGTAGAGGTAGGCAAAGGCAGGACGACACGGCGTCTTCATCACTTTGCGTTCGGTCAACGCATGGTCCTCGCCGCTCTCCGAAATCTCTGTAAGACTGCACGTCCGATGTGCGGTAGCCCATCCCGGCGTTTCCACTCATCGCCGACGCCTTGAGACGGTCATCGCTAAGGACCTGCTGGGGTGGAGCAGGACACATGGGAAGAGCTCCAATGTCGCCGCTGCTGCCTCTACGTTAGGTCTAGCAATCGTTCCCTTGTTGCTATGACCAAAGAAGGTCGTGCTCCTTTTCTAGAAAGGTAGGAGGCGCCAAATGCAGCTCTCAAATCAGCTCACCGATAGTTCCGTTTGAGCACCTGTCATTACCCAGTATTTCTCAGGCTGCTCTTGTCGGCCGCTGGTGCGGGCTACACGCTCCCTAGCCACGAGCAGATCACCTACGCAGCTTCTCAGCGCCATTGCCTGGTACCCCCCCCATCTCCCCAACTCTCCCCTACTCTTCATTCTTTCAGCTGTACATCTCCAATACCCTCCCATCAGCATACATACTAAGCCAGGCTAGATATACGCCCTCTTCCCTCTGTACTCCGAGTTGTATCTATACCCAGCATAGCTAGCACACCCTGTTTCCCTGCTCTTCATTCCACCACGACCTATCACCTTCGTCGAGTGGGTCATTACTAGCATGCTTGGTGGTCACGTCCTGGTCTTCCGTTCATATCGCTGACTGAATTGGAATGGCTTGTCTGATGGTATCTCGTGCTAAATCCTTCGACGTCAAATTCGATTCGTTCCTTCCCTTCTTTTATCTGTCACCCTTGTCTACCAACACCTCATCTCACCTCCCCCTCCCCCCACCTCCCCCCACCTCCCTCGCCACCTTCCAGTCCCTCGTTCCTCCTACACAACTCGTCTGACTGTCCACTGCATACACACTCCCGACCCTTCTATCATCTGTAAGCCATCACCGCTCGCATTTCAGAACACGGAGGCTGCGGGCATGTTTGAGAGGATATCGGGCGAGAACATACATATATGGGCACTAGCATGCGGGGTGGGCCGTTGACGATAGGCGGACTGTGGTTCAGTGGGATGTAGCAAGTCAGAGGCGGGCTAAGGTAAGGGTAATTGTAAGCTGTAGATTAGGGTAGCGCGAATGTTGCTTGCAGGTTTTGGTTCGGGAGTAGGTGGTGGGGGTATTCTGAGATTCCACTTTTGCCTTGCTCTATTGAGTGGGGAGGGGAGTGGAGTGGGGTGGATTGGGTGGGGGTTGGGTGGGGTTTGGGCATGGGGTTTGGGATGGGCGTGCGAGATAGCGATGGGGTCGGCATGGGAGCCAGCGGGTGGGATGGGAATGGGGATAGGGAATGGGGAACGGGGATGGGGAACAGGGACGGGAGTAGGATTTGGAGAAAGAGAAGTTTGGTGTGGTGGTTTGGGCATGGGCTTTGGGGTCGGCATGCGGACAGGAATAGGGATGGCGATGGAGATGGGGAATGGGAAGGGGGGGGGGAGGAATAGGATGTAGAGAAAGGGGAGATTGTTGTGGTGGTTTGGGTATAGGCTTTGGGATTGGCATGCGAACAGTAATGGGGATGGGGATAGGGATGGGGATGGGGAATCAGAATTGGGGAAGGTGAGAAACGGCAGGTGGTGAGGGGTAAGAGTAGGAGAGTGACTTTGCTCCACGTGGTCTGGTTTTGAAATGGGGAAGGGGAGTGATAAGGGGTGTGGATTGGGTGCGTGGAGGTAGCACGTCTCTAGTGGATGTTCACCCAGGTGGGTATTCCCCATTTTAGTTGGGTGCTGCTGACTGTCTCAGCCTTCCTTTTCGTCTTCTTCACTTTCGTCTTCGCCACTTCCGCCTTCGCGTTAGCTTCCCCCTTTCGTGGAACTCGAAACATCGGCTCATAAAATCTCCGACAACGCCAAAGTTGGCAGGGCATTGCTACATCCACCAAAACCAGAGCACGGTACAGCAACGCCATGCAGCATACTTTGTTGTCCGTTAATCGCATAGAAGAGCAGAACACTCAGCGCTTTTGTTCTTTAGACCCTGCCTATCCTTGAAAAACGGGCATACTCGGCTCCTGACCTTCGTGGCAATGACTGGAAGTCGCGTGGCAAGCACCTATGCACCCACATGAGGCGCCAGCTCACGGTGCACGGGTACAAACAGGAAGATGTACATTTGACCATCTTTGAGGGATCTGTAACTGGAAGGCTTACCTCCATGGATTCGAGCCTGTGGCGGTTCACCACATTCACTCAAATTTTCAGGGTGGCTCCAACGTGAATATGGGACACACGAATAAGGCGAAGTCCACTTCAAATCTGGTCAGGTGCCTACGTGTTTGATAATGCGCCTTCTTGTCTGATCTCACCGTAGGAGAGTGGCTGGGGCGGGAGCTGAAGCCGCTGGAGATGCGGAGCGCTATGCTCGACTACTTGATCCTGATCCTTACTGCATCGGGGTGCCAGGTTCCTGCCTTTGCCCGACTAGCAAACTCAACACGCGATGCCGAGAATTGGGTAGCGCGGCTGATGGACAGTAAGCACAGCGTCAGTCTAGCACTGTCTCAGACAGGACGAGTACTTTACTTGTTCTGAGACTTGTGCTAGAGGACGGTGTGCAAAGAGGATGGTGTACACAAAATCATGGATGGACGAGTACGTTTGGTATGGAGTCCTTTGAGCTTTCGAGGCTTCCAGTCATTGAGCTTACAGTGATTTGGAGGACCACGGATTAGTGTGTAAATATAGATGTGTTAGCAGGCCCGGAGTTGCGGAGTTTGCGTCTTCTGATAGGCTGGCTTCCGCGATTGAGGTTTGCACACTACGGAAGAATGCTATGGATCCTCCATATTGGCCGCAGCCTCGGCAATGTACAGCAGAATCGACTCGGAATTCTCACAACGAGCGCCATGGCAAGACTGCACGTGTGGGGATAATGAGGAGTGAGCATTGAATGTTGCAGGCCGGACCTTAGGAGGGGCATCTTGGCGCGCCCCGCAAACAAACAACTTCTCTTCACCATGCCCTCCACCACCTATCCCCCACGCCACATTCTCCGCAACACGGTGCCACCACCAAGATGAACTCCTTTGCTCCTCCCACAGACAATACAGTTCAGAGCGTGGTTAACAAGCTCCAGGCGCTTCGACGGAACAAAAACGGTCCCGGCGCCGACGCATTCTCGCAGCAGCTCGAACCGTCCCAGTGGCAGCAGCTGAACGATGCAATAGCAGCCGACGACAGATTCGGTGCTTGGTTCGACAGCAAAGTGTCGTGTCAGTGGGAACAGGAGACGCCTGATGTCGCGGGCACCTTTTCCGTCAACATGCCTTCCCGCTTTCACAAGTTCTCTTTTTACGTAGATTATGTGCGCAACGCCATCTACGACCAGATCAAGCAGCTCGAGCCAAATGCAAATACCAAGGTCGCGAATATTACACGCTCCATTGAGCCACACTCGACCACCCAAACCCATGTCGGTAGCGGCTTTAGAGAGGTCAATTCGTCCTTTATTTACGACGACTGTCCGGCGACCTTGGTGGTCTTTGAGATTGGCTACTTAGACGATCCCCCCGCGCTCAGGCCCGCATGTAATCTTATTAGGAGCGGTGCGAATGCGGTCCTTGTCATCCACGTGCCATATCAGAGACAAGGGGGAATGCGCGCCAACACCGCCGACGCTGACCCATCAGCTTCATCTGGCACTCCATCTACAACCCCGACTATTCACCACGCGTCATACTCCCTCTTTCGTCTTACTCGCACACACGAAGCTGATGGAATCATCACCGAAAGTGCTGAACGTGTCGCTGATCAACGAGTATTCGTCGACAACGCGTTAGATCCCACGACAGCAATAGCGGGAACCTTGGAGCTTCGTTTAGCAGATTTTTGCCCCGAGGAGGTTCTTATACACGATGATCCAGACGATACCGCTATCCGTATCCCGCACGCCACCCTTGCGCATCTACTCGCGGAAGCGATAGACAAGCGGATTAGACTTGAAGAACACGATTCCAAGGCTGCGATGGCTGCGCAGCTTAATGTTCGCTGGGAATGGCCTGACGGCTACATTGACTCCGCGTCCGATGACTGTGACGAATAAGCTGGTTTTCATTGAGGAAAACTGAAAACTCACCAACAACCTACATCCCAAAGGCTTGTTGAGCTTTGTTATACCCTACAATGATACCCACACAGTATATAACGACATTCAATGAAGGCAGCACTGAAGCTCCAAGATCACCCGAGCGATCAAATCCGGATATGCGCCACGAACCCTATGCTTTCGTCAATCCCAATTCACATCTCTGGCTGTTTCACTAAAAGCCTATTGGAGAAGGATCCCAAATGCTTGTATGGAACTGGCAACACCCGGGGGCTCAGGGATTTGTATGAATTGTCAGTTGAGGAGTTGCTACGACGGGCAACTATGAACGTTAGGAAGGTGCATGTTTGTGACTACTCGAATGCACCCCTTGAATCCGCTACTCGAATTGACCATTCGAAACCACAGCTCAAATCCACGACTCGAATTGTTCTCCTTTCAACAAGACGTCCGAACGGTTCACTTCATGCTTATAGCTATATTGCATTCGAGTATACATCTCTAACCGGGTCGTATGAACGGGACGGCGGCTGTTGAGTCGCTGGAAAAGGATCAGACTTCGGCGGGGCTGAATTAGCAATCGACTGCGGCTGAGCTGAGAAGGGAGCATAATTTGGCGGGGCTGGGGAGTTAGCAGGATTTAGGGGAGCCGAAGTGCTTGCAGTAGCGTTCTTCTTTGCTGCTCTATGGTCAGGTCTTGTCGGATCACCCTACTTGGGTAGTAAGCGCGTCATGCTGGTAACTTACCGAGCCATCCTCTAATATCATGGATCAATATCGTCATCCGCCAATAGAACACATCGTCGTCTACCACGGGGATCTCCTCCGATACAAGCGAAGCATTGACTCGTGACCTTATCTGTGCTTTCTCGTCTGCAGGGACATCCTTCCAGTTCCACCTGCTGTTTTTCTGAAGAAGTGCATGTGCTTCCTCTTTTGTAATTAACTGAGCAAGGTAAAGTTAGTCACTGCTGCTGTAGGGTGGGGTAGGTGGGGCGTTACATAGAACCGTTGCCACTGGATAAAATTGTGGCCTGCGTGCTGCATGGCCTCGCTCACATTCGCTCTGCTACTCAGACGCGCTGGGATCTGATTGAACTGAACTTCCGTCATGTCTCGTTCCGAGGCTGCGTCACGATTGGAATCTGTGCGGTGTCGTACGTAGAGTGTTATATCTCGGGCTCGGTAAGGCGAAGCACGGAAGCTTGGCGCGCTAATTCCAGGATCGTGAGTGTTTCCAAGATAAGAGCCGTGCGGGATCGGGCCGGCCCAGCCACTGGTTCCCGAGGTCCGACTCGCTGCGGGTCCACATGACGGAGCGACAAGTAGCCGTAAATGGCGTCTGCGGCGGGTTTCAGGCCAACTGAGCACAAGCTGAGCAGGGTGAGCATACGGCGTCAAGGTAGTATGACGAAACACTGTTCGGCATAGCAATCAATGCCTCTTCGCTCTGACGTTGGAGTCTTTCTACAAGCTCAGCAGCGTTGAGGACCAGGGATGCTGGATACATCTCTGCATTATCTGGCTTGTTGAAAACTCATCGGACTTCAGCTTTCACTACTCGAGCGATCCCCGTTCTTCTCTATGTTGCCGGACTTCTATATGCACCCTTCTTTGAATTACATAACCAACACCTCAGCCGAGTGAGTGCACCAGTACCCCCGCGCACCTTGCACCAACCATCGAGCCTCACCACATTATACGCATCGCAAGCAGCCGTTCGAAACTATAGGTCAAAGCCAAATCCGCCACCCATTACACACCAGGTGAAATCCGAAACCTAAAAACGAATACCGTTCTATTGGCAAACTTTCCAAAAACGGAGTGCGCGCCCGATAAGCCGCAGACAAAATTGATCTGGATCTGTTCAAGCACTGCGATGCACTGGACAGAAGCAGGGAAGCAGCATCTGGTCTGGGTTTGGTCACCGTTGAAACCTTCTGGATAAACTCCAAGCTCACTCCGGACCATCTAAGAAGCACTGAATGGGTGCGACATATAAAATGTGCAGGTGTTTGCATCCTAAGGGGAGGTATACAGTAATATGAGTTCTCCATTCTATACAATCTAGTTTGGAATGCACAAAGCTACCAGCTGACCTCGGAGGTTGCGGAGCCAAGCCGAGAGGTCAATCGTTTTGGAAGAATGGAGCAATGTTTCGAATGAAAGTGGCGATGTTGGGGACAGATGGGCCAGTGTTCCTTGTATTTTGAACTAGATGTGGAACCTTCTAGTGTTATCTGAATCGATCCAGTCTATCTGCTTAGGGTAGCGCCTCCCCCCCCTTCTCCAGCGGCAAATGTGTCTAGCCCCACCGATGTAGACTGTACTAAATTAGATCTCGTGATAGCACTGCTTCGCGATCTTTTCTCACAACAGTCGGTTATGCGGTTTTCGAACAAGGAAGTCTACCGTGTGCATCCCGTCTCGGCGTGCCAGTAGTGGCCAGCCTCATTAGCATAAGGCCAAATGACCTGATTCGACGAAGAAAGGTACCGTGCTGGGAGTCGATCGGATGCTGCTCGAGATTTCATCGAAGTTGGGGTATGTGTCAAGAGTCAGGTGCGTTCGACGAGCTGCCAAGAACTAGTGTAATATGGAAGCAGCTAGATCAAAAGGTCATCAGTCGAGATTTCATGCTGCGTAGGAGGCATCACCAGTCCAGCGTTGCATTCATGTTCTCTACCCTCAGCTAAGTAAGGAACTGGATCAATCAGCGCATGCCTTGTTTTTCGACGGTCGAACAAGGACCTACTCGCCATCTTTGTCAACAGAATTGCGGAGCCCGGTATCAACGAAATACAGCTGGGAATCATTTTGTTAACTATGCTAGGCGCCCAGGTATCGACTGGTTGACCATTCCCGTGTATCATCCCAGCCCAACCCAACATATCCACGTCTAGCAAGGATTCATGTTTCATTCCACCCATTCGCGACATCTCCCTCGTCACTCGTCCCATTCATGTCATCGCAGGATAACGACGACCTTCTGTGCTCAATGGAGGTGGAGAGCACATGTTCAACGGTGCCCCTACTGTGGCCATTGCAGATCCGCGGTTCAAGCGTTTGGCTTCTCCCTTCTCTCCACTGAGCTCCATTTTCGCCAAATCTATCCAAATCGGTCCCAAATATGACAACGGCAGGCGGTGCGGTTCAAAAGTCGACGGATAAGAGATACTATGCACAAAAGGGGTCCATCAGCCTCGCTTGTTGTCTTAACTCTGCATGTAACTCCACTCCATGTGTCGGTGATCTCCAGCTCATGTGTCCGGTTCCCGTGTGTGAATGGGAAGTTGCAAGTTGTTCATCCTGCGTTGTAAGATTGTACGACTCGGTGTATGAGTCGTGAAGCAATCGGAATTCTCCGCTTAGATCACAGTGCATACGCTGAAAACCTGCAGACACTTTGCTAATCAACGCTGTTTAGTAAGGCTAAAAGCGAAGGACGAACGAGGTCTCAGCCTTGTGTCGAATCCTCAAACTCAGCAAAAGAAGTGAGCTTGGTGAAAGAGATTCACTTGGCAACATCGATGCTACCAATTCAAACCACTTCACAGCCTCTGCCTTCAACTGGTTCTGCAGGATGATTAATCACCATCCCTCTCTCCACAAGCGCCAGCTCATCTACTCTATCACCGGCATATTCAACCCGTTTCCAAGTCTTCAAGCTCTCGGTGCTTGTATCGAGTTCCCAAACCCGCATGCGTCGGTGAAATCGTGCTCCATCATACGAACAATATCCCCCGAACCCACTGCCGCCTGCATAACATAGCCAAGGTCCAGGACGAACCTCCCTGTCGCCAGGTTGCCGCGTTTGTGGTAGCAAAGCACAAAAATCGTTCACGTGATCGTGCCCGCAGCCTAACGCAGATATTCCTTCTCTGGCTAAAGCATCGTAGAAATGGGAATTGAAGTGGGGGCCCTCTGGCGGTTCTCTCTTATGGCCGTTGCGTATACTAAGGTGGCGATCGCTGAACTCGGGAAGTGGGATGTGCTGGAAGGCTAGAGATAGGTAAAAGGGATTGCTATTGCCTTCCTTCTCACGTGCGTTTCTTTGCGCTTGGGAGGTGTCCGTAAACCAGTCGATCTGGCTCTGTTGAATATGGTCATAGTCGGGATTGTGGATCTCGCTCGGTATTTGACCGTGCGAGCCCAGGAAATACAAGCTCGACAACGGACGCTGTGACGGGGCAGGAGCCAGAATTTGGAGGTAGAAGTTGCCTATTCCATCGATGTACTCCGGACCTGGCTCACAGAAGTTAAAAGGTAGATTCTGAAGTATGGACATCTGTTTCATGCCTGCGATCGAATTAGCAAGAATGGACAGCAATCACTGCCACATCCGACTAATGATGATTGCCTAGATATTCCGCGAAACTAAACAAAGAAGGTACTCACGTGATAAAGCGTGAATGCCCTCACTGTCATGATTGCCAAAGACGGCTGCGAATGGGATCGAACGTTCAATCATAGGAGCGACCACCTTGAAGAGGGCAGTTTGGCTGTCGGGGATGTCGTGATGCAACTGATCTCCAGTGAGCATAACCAGGTCTGGCTTCTCGACATCCAGAGTCTTTCCCATGAAGTCCACCGTAAGTGGGTCAGCCTCGCTCTCTGGTAGATTCTTTCCATAGGCATCAATAGCATCCTTGCACAGCCCGACCCCAGTGACCATGTGGGTGTCAGAGATCTGGACAATCTTGAATCTGCCATCCTGTCTAACTCTTAAAGCTGGCCGAGAATTTGGTCTCGGCTTGGCTCTGCCGTGGAGTACGCTAAGTCTTGGGACTGGTACTTTTGGATGACTATTAATTTGCAGCGGTGACTGCATAAGAGCCCACTGAGGTCGTGGATCAACGGCATCCGTACCGAAGAGAACATCAATCTCTGTCACAGCCTGATCGAGTCTACCAGAGAACTTGCTTCTTAGCACCCAGATTCCGCCAGGTCGACTATCCCATGGGCCATCTGAGCTAGGGTCCGGGGCCGACTCGGCGACTCTGATATCCACAACCACTAAGTCTTCAGCTGCAAGCTCTTCCTCCTTCGCTAGCGCCACATATAGCCAGGCACTCTGCTGAGATGTATATAGGTAGAGGTCCTTCTCTATTCGGTGCCATATCCAAGGGTTCAGCTCGCAGGTGGAAACTGTTGGGGAGAGGATGTGTATGGTCACATCCGTGACGACTGGGTGAGCTAGAAGGGCCGTCGTGGAGGGAGTGGAAGACGACGCTGTTGCACGTGGGACGGCTCCAGAAAGCTCCAGAACACGACGCATTGTGGCTGGTAAGATGATTGCTGCTCAGGCAATCGTCTGCGCAGGTATGTTTCTGCTATTCCGTTGGAGGTGATCACAGGTGGCCGACGCGGCATCGGTTGTTGTGCGTTCGGCGCCACACGAGTCAGTGCTTTGCTAGTGCCCCTGTAGCCGAGTACGAAGGTACTAGCGTCGCACCTGCAAGCAGCTACCGTCACTTGCGTGATTTAATTCGTGGCCGCTAAGGCTGTTAGTAAAAACATTAATATAAGTTTAGAATAACTTATTTTTTACTACTATAATATATCTCTACTAATATAGCTCTAATCTATCTAAAAAAGATATTAAATAAGAGAAAATTAACTTTAGAATTAGTTTTAATAAAGCTATAGTATAATACCTTAAAGTATATATATTTCTTTAATATCTATAACTATAGACTTAATAAAGAGACTATAGTAGCTATAATTATATAATACTCTATAGAAGAAAAAATAGATAAAAAATAAATTATAAAGAGAAAGAAAATAAGTATATATATTACTTTATACTATATAAAAAAGCTAAAGATAAAAGTAAATAAGTAAAAGCTAAAAAGACTATTTAAAATACTCTAAAGTACTTTAGATACTATATATAATCTATTAAAAAATCCTTTATAATAGTAACTACTTATTATCTAATAATAGTACTAGAAAATTAATAGCTTAATAAAAATAATTTAGTATAGTTTAAAGACCTATAAAAGGAGAGCTAGAATATATATTACTTATTATTAAACTAATATTACTTCTATATAAAAGCAAGTAAAAATTACTTTTAGTATAAAGTACTAATATAAGTATATAATTAGCCTCTAAAATTATATTTTCTTTATTAATAAAATATACTATAATATAATAGGTTTTTATAAGTAGCTATAAGTTTTCTAGAAAAAGAGTACTTAAAATAATACTTATAATATTATAAGTATTAATTAGTAGAAAAAGAACTAAAGTATTTATATATATATCTATATTAACTAGTATAAGAAAGAACTATTATAATTCTATATAGATTAGAAAAAGAATAATAATAGACTAAAGCCTCTAAAGCCTCTAAATAAGCTATAAAAAAACTAAACCTATATAGAAAATAGATAAGTTATATACTAAAAGAGTTAAATAATAAAAGGCTAATAAGCCTTAAAAACTAAAGGTAGAAATTATAGAATTTTATCTAATATAGGTATACTATATAAAGAATATTCTACCTTATTATATTACTACTATCTAGATTATCTAGTAAGAAATACTAAGGTAGAAGTAGTAGTTATAAAATAATAATAACCTATTATATAGTATATACTTTTATCTAGATAACTCTTATAATTTAAATCTAATTAAAAGCTACTAAAATATTTTAGTTTAATATATAAAGTAATAGGTATTATATAGGTACTACTATAATTACTATAGAAATAGATAATAGTATCTAGAAAAAAGATACCTATAAAATAGTATAAAAAAATACTTTAAGTAATACCTTTAAAAAAAGTAGAATAGAATACTTCTCTCTACTATTAGAAAGAGAATTAATAAGATACCCTTATACTATATAGTAATAGTAGATAATAAGGGTATAGTATATAAGTTAGGTCTATAGTAATAAACTATATAATACTTACTTTAGAGCTTTTTTTAATACTAAATATAAGCCTTACTTTTTTCTAATTTGGCTATAGCTTATAATAGCAATTAATTTAAGTATATTTGCTAGTAAAATAGTTTAAAAACTATGTTTCAGTAGGCAATTGTATGGGGGCAGGGTATACCAAGCCATCCAGCCACGAATTAAATCACGCAAGTGGCGTTGCGCCCAAGATCTAAATATATAGGAACGCTGGCGCAGACTCGGGGACGTCCTTTGTCATCCCACCTCAAGAGCAGTTTCCAACGCCCTTCCAAAGCGTAGTCCAACTCCCTGCTATTGTCAAGATACTACAAGCCCACATTCACTTTCCGTCGGAGTCAGTCCGCAGTCTCCCGAAACCAATGTCTCCGGTCGAAAATATCTCCGACATGATGCTCGTCTCTAGCGTCGCCGAACATCATTGGGAGGAAGTCCATATGTCAATATTATTGCTAACACTTTCTATTGTTTTGCAAACTCGTCTGTCGCCCGAACATATTCCAACCAAAGAAGGAACAGCCTTGGATGGCGTTTAGGGACCGTTGCCACAAATGGTCACCACTCGAACCTTTGCTCGGAAACCTACTTTTGATCTTCATCACTCTAGGTAATTTGGTGATCGATGATGCGATTACTTGGCGAATGTTGGTTGTGAGTTACGTGTTTTCAGTGTTGAGCTTCGTCGTCGACTCTAGAGTACAGAGAATGTAGGAGAGTGACATGCGTTTCTCTACTTAGATACCACACTAGCCCACATGATCCACATGCCAGAATTACGCCCTCCCGTATGCCGAAGCACAAAGTCGTGAAGCCCTCTCGTCTTCTACAATGAGCCTCCTCCGCCGCACGTTTTGACACCCACTTTCAGCCCAGGCCTTCTCCTTGTTGCTCAGCAGGTACATCGCGACGCGCTTGCCGCCGGTGTTTTCCACTGTTGTCGCCTTCACTGAATCACGTTTGACATATTGGGGACAAGCGAAAGATGACCGCAACAAAAGGCGCACGCCTTACAACTTTCCAGAACAAGCGGGCGTTATACAACTCCGGGCGTTGCGCGCATAGATACGGTAGGCCCGCAGCACTTGCTAGAAACGTACCCGCAAGTGCTGCGGGTAGTTACATTCTGCGCGGTTGATTGCGGTATTTGTTTTCGAATACTACCTTCAAGTACGGTTAATAGAGTGTTGCTACGGAACAGCTAATCTTATAACTTCTTTCATTATGGATATTCGGTTGTCAACGGAGTAGATTATTCCATTACATGAGCAGCACAGGCTACATACTAAAGTATTTAACCTGAGCCTTCCCTGCTCAACGCTTGTCACTATCTATTTTCCAACATTTAACATTACATTATATACCTGCGCTTCCAACGTTAACTTTACATCGCATCAAAATGCCACAAGAGAAGTTTCAGATCAAAGTCGACAGACCTTCCTACGACATTACTATTACCATCGCAGATGAAGGATTGAAGAAAAAGCTGCGCGAAGAGTTCAATCGAAGCCAAGCCTGCAATGGCAAACATTATGATCTAGAAGAAGATGGCGACTCGTTCAAGTTCACTAAGCGATCGGATGCCCCTGCTACAGGCGGTCTTCCTTTCTCCCAGGTTTATATGGATTTGAGTGACTTGGTACAGATCGAGAACGGAAAGAATTAGCGACATACTCCTCACCAAGCTAAGCTAGGGAACTTTAGCCAGCGCAGTCATTGCTGAGGACTAAGAGAGTAGGAAAAGGTACCTTGGGTAGTAATATGAACTTCTGTTACTGCACAGGATTATCGTTATTCATTGCAGTCTATGATATTTTGCGACCCTACTTGATACTTCTATCTAAACCAGCTTCCATATCCGGTTATGTTGAGCCCGTATTAGATTGTAAGGCAATGTGAATTGCTTATGTTAGTGCTGCCAAGCTCGTCGATTGTTTGTTAGCTTGTAGTTTTACGATGGACGGAAACCAATTGAGAGTGGACTAGAGATCACGACGATGGAAAACGCATGTTAGAAGCGAAGATCTGGCAGTATGACGAGGAACATCATGCGTGGGTTTTGAGATTCTATTCTCTGGCAGGACTTGAGGCAAAACACTAGATCCATAAAAGAAGAAACAACGGTAATAAGGTACTATAAAAATATTTAAAAATATTAAATTTTTTAGATAATATAAAGCTTCTATTTTTTTTTAGCTAGAGTATAATTTAACTATTTTAAAAAAAAATCTTTAAAATAGTAAACTTAATATTAATACTATTAGACTATAGTTTAGAAATACTAAAGATAGAGTTAGAAAGCTAAAGTAGAAATAGAAATTCTATAAATTATCTATATAGTATTATACTAGATAAAAATTTAGTTAAATTTTATTTTAATTTTACTATTATATATTTTATTTATAGTATATTAATAAGTATAAATATATATCTAATAGCTAAAATATATTTACTAGCTATATTCTTAAGGCTTTATTTACTAATTTTTTTTAACTTTTCTAATAGTTTTCTATTAGATTGTTACTAAAACCTATTTTTTTATAATAGTTATATTATTTTAATTTTTAAAAATAGTATAAAGTATATTTAGTTACTAGATATACTATAATAACTAAAAAAACTACTATAAAACTACTACTAGTATATAAATATATTACTTATTTAAATATAAATATATAGAATAATACTAAAATATTCTAGCTATAGAGTTATTAGTATTATAGATATTAGTTATAAGTAATATAAGTATTATACTTAAGTTAAGTAAAATACTATTAGTTTTACTATAAAGCTATATAATAAATAGGTAATAATATTAAAGTTCTAGACTAGCTATAATAACTATATTCTATATATCTAAAATAAGTTATCTAGTAACTTACTAAAAGATATTTACTCTACTTAGTAAATATTTTTATATACTAGATAGGTAAGTAGTTAGAATAAGTAAGTAGTTACCTTTTACTAAGACCCTATTAAAATTATAACTATTATAGGTTCTTAAAAAGGCTTCTAATAAACCTATATATAGATTTATTACTAGAGCTATTCTTTAATATCTATAGTATTATTTTTATATATTCTTAAGTTATACCTAGCCTTACTATACTA